>CM065598.1:7828449-7985949 GCA_033119425.1 Bufotes viridis | reverse complement strand
GGCATATCTACTGTGAGGGGCACATATCTGGGCATAACTACTGTGAAAGTGCACATATTTGGGCATAACTACTGTGAGGGGGCACATCTGGGCATAACTGCTGTGAAGGGGCACTGATCTGCTCATAACTGTGGGGGGCACATATCTGGGCATAACTACTGTGAGGGGGCACATATCTGGGCATAACCACTGTGAGGGGGTACATATCTGGTATAACTACTGTGAGGGGCACATATCTGGTATAACTACTGTGAGGGGCACATATTTGGGAATAACTACTGTGAGGGGGCCCATATCTGGCCATAACTACTGTAAGGAGGGAACATATCTGGCCATAACTACTGTGAGGGGCACATATCAGGGCATAACTACTGTGAGGGGCACATATCTGGGCATAACCACTGTGAGGGGGCACATATCTGGGCATAACTACTGTGAGGGGGCACATATCTGGATATAACTACTGTGAGGGGCACATATCAGGGCATAACTACTGTGAGGGGGCACATATCTGGGCATAACCACTGTGAGGGGGCACATATCTGGGCATAACTACTGTGAGGGGGCACATATCTGGATATAACTACTGTGAGGGGCACATATCAGGGCATAACTACTGTGAGGGGGCACATATCTGGTATAACTACTGTGAGGGGGCACATATCTGGATATAACTACTGTGAGGGGCACATATCAGGGCATAACTACTGTGAGGGGGCACATATCTGGTATAACTACTGTGAGGGGGCACATCTCTGGGCATAACCACTGTGAGGGGGCACATCTCTGGGCATAGCTACTGTGAAGGGGCACATATCTGGGGATTGTGGGGAGTAAGCACCCACCCAGCTCTTTGCTTGCTCCCAGTAAAAGCCAGGCCCGGATTAGCCGATACCAGCTATACACCAGTGTCCACTATCTATCCTAGTGGACACAGTAGCTCCTGGCTTCCACTCCACCAGGGCCGGGTACCTTGGTGGCACGTCTCGGGTGCGCCACAGCAAACCACAATATGCATCTCCTTCATAGGTTTTTGCACCATTTCGGAGATACATACCGCCCTTCATATATGAGGCCTGTCACTGGGGGGCATTAAGGGGATCGGGTGTGTGTAGTTATGCTCGGGGCAGAGTTAGAGGCCTGGAATAACTTGCATTTTGTCCCTCTTTACAATTTTCTGGGATGTATGCCCTAGGAGCCCGGACATTCTAGGTGCGGGCTTTCAGGAGCATTGTGTGTCCGGGTTTTCACCTCCTGGACAGTTGGGGTGCCGAGCCCCCCAGAACCGATGTCCGGAGTATTTGCTGGAGGTGATTGATGCCTCTGGCCAGTCCGGTTAATGGTGCCCGCTCCCAGCAGGAGATGGAGCCCTCGTCATGCAGTATACAGCACCGCCCGCAGTGTACACAGCGCCGTGCTGAGTGTTTACTCCTCGCTCTAATGGACAAACACCGGAGCAGATGACACCCGGGGACCCATAAATTACAGCAGACGTCTGGTGCCCCTCCACTGCCCGGAACCTGCATACAAGTGTTTACTCACCTGGGGCCACACATCACCCAGGGCATCAGCACTGATATTAACCCGGTAATAGCCAGGACCCAGAGGAGAAGGGGGATCTCTGACTGCAGGAGAAGAAGCAGTATATAGTACCACAGAGGGGTAACTGTCTGTATGTCATCCGGGTGTAATAATAGTCAGTGGGGTATACAGGGTCTTCTATATACAGTGCACATGATTACCTGTACGTACATTCTCAGCAAATGGGTTCTGTAGCAGGGTATATGTGGAG
This sequence comes from Bufotes viridis, assembly GCA_033119425.1. Lineage (NCBI taxonomy): Eukaryota > Metazoa > Chordata > Amphibia > Anura > Bufonidae > Bufotes > Bufotes viridis. The sequence goes on along the minus strand of CM065598.1, from coordinate 7,984,157 downwards.
GTGACCTTAATATTGGATGGCATCTCCCCTTACTGTCATACAAGGTGCCCTCTAGCATAGTGGCGTTCATACAGATGCCGGATATCCTCCTGTGGTGGCGGTCATACAGATGCTGGATCTCCTCCTGTGGTGGCGGTCATACAGATGCTGGATATTCTCCTGTGGTGGTGGTCATACAGATGCTGGATATCCTCCTGTGGTGGCAGTCATACAGATGCTGGATATTCTCCTGTGGTGGTGGTCATACAGATGCTGGATATCCTCCTGTGGTGGCGGTCATACAGATGCTGGATATTCTCCTGTGGTGGTGGTCATACAGATGCTGGATATCCTCCTGTGGTGGCAGTCATACAGATGCTGGATATCCTCCTGTGGTGGCGGTCATACAGATGCTGGATATCCTCCTGTGGTGGCGGTCATACAGATGCCGGATATCCTCCTGTGGTGGCGGTCATACAGATGCTGGATCTCCTCCTGTGGTGGCGGTCATACAGATGCTGGATATTCTCCTGTGGTGGTGGTCATACAGATGCTGGATATCCTCCTGTGGTGGCAGTCATACAGATGCTGGATATCCTCCTGTGGTGGCAGTCATACAGATGCTGGATATCCTCCTGTGGTAGCGGTCATACAGATGCCGGATATCCTCCTGTGGTAGCGGTCATACAGATGCTGGATAGTCTCCTGTGGTAGCGGTCATACAGATGCCGGATATCCTCCTGTGGTGGCGGTCATACGGATGCTAGATATCCTCCTGTGGTGGCAGACATAGATACTGGATATCCTCCTGTGGTGGCAGTCATACAGATGCCGGATATCCTCCTGTGGTGGCAGACATAGATACTGGATATCCTCCTGTGGTGGCAGTCATACAGATGCTGGATATCCTCCTGTGGTGGTGGTCATACAGATGCTGGATATCCTCCTGTGGTGGCAGACATAGATACTGGATATGCTCCTGTGGTGGCAGTCATACAGATGCTGGATATCCTCCTGTGGTGGTGGTCATACAGATGCTGGATATTCTCCTGTGGTGGCGGTCATACAGAAGCTGGATATCCTCCTGTGATGACAGTCATACAGATGCTGGATATCCTGCTGTGGTGACAGTCATACAGATGCTGGATATCCTCCTGTGGTGGCAGTCATACAGATGCTGGATATCCTCCTGTGGTGGCGGTCATACAGATGCTGGATATCCTCCTGTGGTAGCGGTCATACAGATAACGGATATCCTCCTGTGGTAGCGGTCATACAGATGCTGGATAGTCTCCTGTGGTAGCGGTCATACAGATGCCGGATATCCTCCTGTGGTGGCGGTCATACGGATGCTAGATATCCTCCTGTGGTGGCAGACATAGATACTGGATATCCTCCTGTGGTGGCAGTCATACAGATGCCGGATATCCTCCTGTGGTGGCAGACATAGATACTGGATATGCTCCTGTGGTGGCAGTCATACAGATGCTGGATATCCTCCTGTGGTGGTGGTCATACAGATGCTGGATATCCTCCTGTGGTGGCAGACATAGATACTGGATATGCTCCTGTGGTGGCAGTCATACAGATGCTGGATATCCTCCTGTGGTGGTGGTCATACAGATGCTGGATATTCTCCTGTGGTGGCGGTCATACAGAAGCTGGATATCCTCCTGTGATGACAGTCATACAGATGCTGGATATCCTCCTGTGGTGACAGTCATACAGATGCTGGATATCCTCCTGTGGTGGCGGTCATACAGATACAGGATATCCTCCTGTGGTGGCGGTCATACAGATGCAGGATATCCTCCTGTGGTGGCGGTCATACAGATGCTGGATATCCTCCTGTGTTGGCGGTCATACAGATACAGGATATCCTCCTGTGGTGGCGGTCATACAGATGCTGGATATCCTCCTGTGGTGGCGGTCATACAGATGTTGGATATCCTCCTGTGGTGGCAGTCATACAGATGCTGGATATCCTCCTGTGGGTCATACAGATGCTGGATATCCTCCTGTGCTGGCGATCATACAGATGCTGGATATCCTCCTGTGGGTCATACAGATGCTGGATATCCTCCTGTGGTAGCGGTCATACAGATGCCGGATATCCTCCTGTGGTAGCGGTCATACCAATGCTGGATAGTCTCCTGTGGTAGCGGTCATACAGATGCCGGATATCCTCCTGTGGTGGCGGTCATACGGATGCTAGATATCCTCCTGTGGTGGCAGACATAGATACTGGATATCCTCCTGTGGTGGCAGTCATACAGATGCCGGATATCCTCCTGTGGTGGCGGTCATACGGATGCTAGATATCCTCCTGTGGTGGCAGACATAGATACTGGATATCCTCCTGTGGTGGCGCTCATACAGATGCAGGATATCCTCCTGTGGTGGCGGTCATACAGATGCTGGATATCCTCCTGTGGTGGCGGTCATACAGAAGCTGGATCTCCTGTGGTGGCAGTCATACAGATGCTGGATATCCTCCTGTGGTGGCGGTCATACAGATACAGGATATCCTCCTGTGGTGGCGGACATACAGATGCTGGATATCCTCCTGTGGTGGCGGTCATACAGATGCTGGATATCCTCCTGTGGTGGCAGTCATACAGATGCTGGATATCCTCCTGTGGGTCATACAGATGCTGGATATCCTCCTGTGGTGGCAGTCATACAGATGCTGGATATCCTCCTGTGGGTCATACAGATGCTGGATATCCTCCTGTGGTGGCGGTCATACAGATGCTGGATATCCTCCTGTGGGTCATACAGATGCTGGATATCCTCCTGTGGTGGTGGTCATACAGATACTGGATATCCTTGTGTGGTGGCGGTCATACAGATACTGGATATCCTCCTGTAGTGGTTGTAATACAGATGCTGGATTTCTTCCTGTGGTGACGGTCATACTGGTGCTGGATATCCTCTTGTGGTGGCGGGCATACAGAGGCTGGATATTCTCCTATGGCCTGAGCTAACTGTCCTCTCTCTCAGAAGGCTAGTACCTACCCCGGGCAAAGGCTGGAGGCTAAGGATCTGTGTCAGAATGTCCCCATCTCAGCGTCTTCTTCTGGTCACTCAGTCGTCTGGCAGAGTCTCTCCTCCAAGCACTGGTCCCTAACTGCAGAACACTAGCGGCTCTGACTGCTCTCCATATATACAGTTTCTGTCTGAACTAGAACCTTCTAGTGGGAGAGGTGGAGTGGAGAAACTCAGCACAAACAGATACAAAGTTACCACTCCCGTCTGTCATAGACTTACATTAGAGCTTCAGTGATACTCAATGACAATGACACAGCAATTTTTCCAGACAAAACAGGTTTTGGTGGTAAACAAGTCTGGCTTTTTCCCTTCAAAACATTCTCTTCTTTAAACTTTATAGCAGCTGTGGAAAATTACAAACCCCTCATTATTAGCTAGAAAGTCCCAAAAGTCTCTCAGTATTTAATAATCCTTTCCACAGTGCTGTGCAACAGGATTTAGTCACAATAAACAGAAAATGCATAGGGGAAACAGGCAAATGTTCACAAATGTTCAGATTTCAAAGTAAACCAGCTCCAGAGCACTACAACTGTGCCTAGAGAGTGCTATTGAGTGCCCAGAGAGTGCTATACTGTGCCTAGAGAGTGCTATAGAGTGACCTCAGAGCGCTACGATGTGCCCAGAGAGTGCTATACAGTGACCTCAGAGTGCCACGATGTGCCCAGAGAGTGCTATACAGTGACATTAGAGTGCCATACTGTGCCGAGAGTGTATACAGTGACCTCAGAGTGCCACGATGTGCCCAGAGAGTGCTATACAGTGACATTAGAGTGCCATACTGTGCCGAGAGTGCTATACAGTGACCTTACAGTGCTATACTGTGCCTAGAGACTGCTATATTGTATACTGTATGGACTGTGCTGTGTATACTGTATGGCCTGTGATGTGTGCTGTGTATACTGTATGGCCTGTGATGTGTGTGCTGTGTATACTGTATGGACTGTGATGTGTGCTGTGTATACTGTATGGACTGTGATGTGTGCTGTGTATACTGTATGGACTGTGATGTGTGCTGTGTATACTGTATGGCCTGTGATGTGTGCTGTGTATACTGTATGGACTGTGATGTGTGTGCTGTGTATACTGTATGGACTGTGATGTGTGTGCTGTGTATACTGTATGGACTGTGATGTGTGCTGTGTATACTGTATGGACTGTGATGTGCACTGTGTATACTGTATGGACTGTGATGTGTGTGCTGTGTATACTGTATGGACTGTGATGTGTGCTGTGTATACTGTATGGACTGTGATGTGTGCTGTGTATACTGTATGGACTGTGATGTGCACTGTGTATACTGTATGGACTGTGATGTGTGCTGTGTATACTGTATGGACTGTCATGTGCGCTGTGTATACTGTATGGACTGTGATGTGTATACTGTATGGACTGTGATGTGTGTGCTGTGTATATTGTATGGACTGTGATGTGTATACTGTATGGACTGTGATGTGTGCTGTGTATACTGTATGGACTGTGATGTGTATACTGTATGGACTGTGATGTGTGCTGTGTATACTGTATGGACTGTGATGTGTGTGCTGTGTATACTGTATGGACTGTGATGTGTGCTGTGTATACTGTATGGACTGTGATGTGTGCTGTGTATACTGTATGGACTGTGATGTGTGCTGTGTATACTGTATGGACTGTGATGTGTGCTGTGTATACTGTATGGACTGTGATGTGTGCTGTGTATACTGTATGGACTGTGATGTGTGCTGTGTATACTGTATGGACTGTGATGTGTGCTGTGTATACTGTATGGACTGTGATGTGTGCTGTGTATACTGTATGGACTGTGATGTGTGCTGTGTATACTGTATGGACTGTGATGTGTGCTGTGTATACTGTATGGACTGTGATGTGTGCTGTGTATACTGTATGGACTGTGATGTGTGCTGTGTATACTGTATGGACTGTGATGTGTGCTGTGTATACTGTATGGACTGTGATGTGTGCTGTGTATACTGTATGGACTGTGATGTGTGCTGTGTATACTGTATGGACTGTGATGTGTGCTGTGTATACTGTATGGACTGTGATGTGTGCTGTGTATACTGTATGGACTGTGATGTGTGCTGTGTATACTGTATGGACTGTGATGTGTGCTGTGTATACTGTATGGACTGTGATGTGTGCTGTGTATACTGTATGGACTGTGATGTGTGCTGTGTATACTGTATGGACTGTGATGTGTGCTGTGTATACTGTATGGACTGTGATGTGTGCTGTGTATACTGTATGGACTGTGATGTGTGCTGTGTATACTGTATGGACTGTGATGTGTGCTGTGTATACTGTATGGACTGTGATGTGTGCTGTGTATACTGTATGGACTGTGATGTGTGCTGTGTATACTGTATGGACTGTGATGTGTGCTGTGTATACTGTATGGACTGTGATGTGTGCTGTGTATACTGTATGGACTGTGATGTGTGCTGTGTATACTGTATGGACTGTGATGTGTGCTGTGTATACTGTATGGACTGTGATGTGTGCTGTGTATACTGTATAGACTGTGATGTGTGATGTGTATACTGTATGGACTGTGATGTGTGTGCTGTGTATACTGTATGGACTGTGATGTGTGCTGTGTATACTGTATGGACTGTGATGTGTGCTGTGTATACTGTATGGACTGTGATGTGTGCTGTGTATACTGTATGGACTGTGATGTGTGCTGTGTATACTGTATGGACTGTGATGTGTGCTGTGTATACTGTATGGACTGTGATGTGTGCTGTGTATACTGTATGGACTGTGATGTGTGCTGTGTATACTGTATGGACTGTGATGTGTGCTGTGTATACTGTATGGACTGTGATGTGTGCTGTGTATACTGTATGGACTGTGATGTGTGCTGTGTATACTGTATGGACTGTGATGTGTGCTGTGTATACTGTATGGACTGTGATGTGTGCTGTGTATACTGTATGGACTGTGATGTGTGCTGTGTATACTGTATAGACTGTGATGTGTGTGCTGTGTATACTGTATGGACTGTGATGTGTGCTGTGTATACTGTGTGGACTGTGATGTGTGCTGTGTATACTGTATGGACTGTGGTGTGTGTGCTGTGTATACTGTATAGACTGTGATGTGTGCTGTGTATACTGTATGGACTGTGATGTGCGCTGTGTATACTGTATGGACTGTGATGTGTGTGCTGTGTATACTGTATGGACTGTGATGTGTGTGCTGTGTATACTGTATGGACTGTGCTGTGTGCTGTGTATACTGTATGGACTGTGATGTGTGCTGTGTATACTGTATAGACTGTGATGTGTGCTGTGTATACTGTATGGACTGTGGTGTGTGCTGTGTATACTGTATAGACTGTGATGTGCGCTGTGTATACTGTATGGACTGTGATGTGTGCTGTGTATACTGTATGGACTGTGATGTGTGCTGTGTATACTGTATGGACTGTGGTGTGTGTGCTGTGTATACTGTATGGACTGTGATGTGTGTGCTGTGTATACTGTATGGACTGTGATGTGTGCTGTGTATACTGTATGGACTGTGATGTGTGCTGTGTATGCTGCTGTGTATACTGTCAGGACATCGTGCTCGCACTATGACCTTACGCTGCACGCTATCAGGTGACAGTCCAAGGCCGGCCTGGAAGACAGAGAGGAAGGAGGGCAGAGGAGGCGGCGATCTTTGGTAAGTATGTTGGGGCTGGCCTGGCTGGGCCCTCCCCTGCCTGCCACAGCTGATCTGATGGGGTTGGGCTGACTGGGTCTAGGGTCTTTGGGCTGATCTGAGGTCATAGGGGCTGATTGGGGGTCTAATGGGGTCCTGGGGCTGATCTGAGGTCTGATGGGGGCTGACTGGGTCTAGGGTCTTTGGGCTGATCTGAGGGGCTGATTGGGGGTCTAATGGGGTCTTTGAGCTGATCTGAGGTCTGATGGGGCTGACTGGGGGTCTGATGGGGGTCTGATCTGAGGTCTGATGGGAGCTGACTAGGGGTCTTTGAGCTGATCTGAGGTCTGATGGGGCTGACTGGGGGTCTGATCAGAGGTCTCATGGGAGCTGACTAGGAGTCTTTGGGTTGATCTGAGGTCTGATGGGGGGTGACTGGGGGTCTTTGGGCTGGGTCTTTGGGTCTTCGGATGTGTTCAGGCCTTGAGCTGTGTAAGGGGCCCCAAAATTTCTGAGGGCAGCCCTGACGGTATGGACTGTGATGTGCAGTGTATTTCACATTAAGAAGTATGAACGCTGTTCAGCCATAGACGGGTGACATGGTTGGTGCTGATATGCGATCATTGTTGCTTTGGAGTTCTCCTTTATGGTGTATTGGGGGAAGCTGGAGGAACCCTGGCTGTACTGTCCCCTATTCCGTAGGGGTGCTGCAGGGCAGAGCACTACTGTACTCATCATTGCACACCTGCATTGTGAAGTAACATACAGAAGCCCCCTGGGGAGGGGAGAGGGCCTCCGCCGCTGTCTGCACTGTGGGATGCGGGGTTTTTCCTGGTTTCCTGTTGGTGCAGCATCCTTCTGCCATGGTGGTGAAGGAGTTAATTGCTGAGCCCATCAGACATGAGAGCCGCTTTCCTATGATCAGTCACGTCTTCCCGGAGGATATAATCCAATATAAGATGTCATTGTGCAGAGCGCTGAGGCGAGGGCGACAGAAAACTGACTACATCCCCTCACATGGGAGATGTGCGGAGAAGAGCCTGCCCATGCTGGGGGTTGTAGTCCTACAACTGATGGTTGTATGTGAACCATGACATGATAGTTGAACACAGCAGTAGATTCAGGCGCTGCTATTGAGGTGTACAGCCATTAGGGGGCGACCTGCAGCCACCATTATATATAATCTTCTGAGAGTAGATACGTTTATTTTGTATCACTATGACTGATACTTTTTCACCATTGCCACATCCTCTGCTTGCTGTTGGTGAATAAAAACGTATTTGTTAACATCCAGAGGCCAATGTTACAATTGTATCCAGTCTAGGCAATCGTCAATGACATAAATCTCTCTCACTTATGGTAGTTTGCTACAATGTATCAGTGAAAGTATAGTCTGGAGTCCAGGCTGTGCAGCTGACAAAGGATTGCCTATTCTAGATAAGCTGGAATAAACCCTCAAATGTGCGCGTTACCCCACAGGCGCTGGACAGACCCCGCATGGTGCCATCGTTTTATAAGGTGAACTCGGACTGCATTCTGAACGATATTGTCCGGCTAGTTTGACGGAAACTGCGATGGAGGTAAATGTGAACACAGCCTTAGCGCTCATGCACACGACAGCAGGTCTGCAATATACAGGCTCTGGACGTTTTTACACCACATCACAGACGTGGACCCTTTCACTTGAATGGATCTGCAATCCGTAAGGTGAAGTGCGGAACGGAGGCACGGAAGCACTAAGGAAACCCTACGGAATGCCTCCCTGGGATTTCTGCCTCCGCATCGCAAAACAATAGAACATGTGCGGGCGGATCCATTCAAGTTGAATGGCTCTGGATCCATCTGCAGAATCCCTACGGATGTTGCCCGTGTAACGGCCGTGCGCATGAGCCCTTAGGATGAGCCTTAAGGTGTAAGGCTAGGTCTACACGAGGACATAGGGCGCCACTCCACTGCAACATGTATCGCGCGAAAATCTTTCTAATAGTAGTCTATGGTGTCGCACTGCGACAGTCGCAGAAAAATCGATTTCGAATGGATTTTTTGGCGACCGTCGTGTCGCAGTCGCAGCATGTCGCAATGCGACACCATAGACTACCATTATAAAAATTGTCGCGCGACATTTATGCCTAGCCTAAAGAAGTACGTTCCTATTTGCTGACAGGAAGCAGAGATCTTGAAATGATGATGAGTTGAAGACTAGCCCCACACTCTGTCTCTACGATGGATTAAATGTGTTTTATGAAGTTTTTCCGGTAAATAAAACTGCGTGATATTGACGAAGCTCTCATGGCAGTGACTGCCGCCAGTCAGCGCCTCGGACGCTCTGTTTCCCGTGTCCCGGCGTATATCTAATTAGACCAATTATCTCTAATAACGTCTGGTTATTGCCTGTAACACTTGTGGGAAATATTCCCGAGGGGTACGAGCGCAGAGACGGCGGGGAGGCCTGGAGGACACGCTCTCTGCAGTGGGCGTGCCGCTGTCACTGTTCCGGCTATTACAGGGGACCATGGGGAAAGCGGCACCAGCAAAAGGGCCCCCCCCCCCCACTCCTCCTGGCCAGGGCTGTCTGACCTTTAGTGCTGTCAGATCTTCTGAGATGCACCTAGACCTAGAACAGGGATGCCCAACGTGCGGCCCTCCAGCTGTTGTAAAACTACAACTCCCATCATGCCCTGCTGCAGGCTGATAGCTGTAGACCAGGCATGCTCAACCTGTGGCCCTCCAGATGTTACAAAACTACAACTCCCAGCATTCCTGAACAGCCTACAGCTATCAGCCTACAGCAGGGCATTGTGGGAGTTGTAGTTTTACAACAGCTGGAGGGCCGCAGGTTGAGCATGCCTGCGGGTAGACTGTCGAGGCAACACTGGGAGTTGTAGTTTTGCAACAGCTGGAGGGCCACAGGTTGGGCATCTCTGACCTAGAACATCAGGTCAACAACCTCTGGCTCCAGCCATTGTGAAACTACAACTCCCAACATGCACACTTGCTTGGCTATGCTCCCATGGTAGTGAATAGAGCATGCTGGGAGTTCAGCACCCGTCCTGCTCTGCAAATACAAATCTCTGCTTTGACCTATTTTCCAGTTTTTACCTCGAGGAGTGAGGGGGAAAATATGCTGATGGAAACCATCAACATGCTGCTGTTGACTGATCAGTTCTTTTCATTCTCTTGACTTCTCTGCCTGAGGAAACAGATATTTTATCTTTACATTCAGACAATAGGAACAGGTTACAGAATGACTGGTTCCGCACAATTCACTGACATCATCATGCGCACCAGTAAATATGATAATGAAACTCAGGAGCAGTCCTAGGCACACACGCGTAGAAATGTAATCCATCAACAGCACAGCCTGCCTGTTGGTGGTTTCCAGTAAAAAATGGGAAAACTGATTAAGGACTCATGCACACGACCGTTGTTTGATTCCGTGTCCGTTGCTCCGTTTTTCGTGATTTTCTGCGGACCCATTAGTTTTCAATGGGTCCGTGGAAAACTCGGAAAATGCACCGTTTGTCCTCCGCGTCCGTGATCCGTGATTCCAGTCCGTCCAAAAAATATAACCTGTCCTATTCTTGTCCGTGAAAAACGGTTCACGGACCCATTCAAGTCAATGGGACTGTGAAAAAATGCGGATGGCCATCCGTGTGTCATCCGTGTTCCGTGTCCGTTTTTTTGCGGATCCCTTGGCAGGCACTTGGCAAAAATTGTCAGCCTGTCCTTTGGTAAAATCTCATGGAAACACAACGGAAGGCAAAAACGGACACGGATCACTGAACAACGGAACCCCTTTTTGCGGACAGCATAAAAAAGCGGTCGTGTGCATGAGGCCTAACTGACGTATTGCTAGGCTATAGAGTTTAACCTACCTGTTGATAGTTTCCTGCCATTAAAGAACAGTGGTAATGGCAGAACAACTAAATTGAACTTCCCGGATAGAGAGGTTGGTCTCCCTGGACCTGTGTGTAACCAGCCTGAGGATTAGACCACTGACAGGACTACTACCCCAATATGCAATCACCAACCTTTGGCCAATCAGAACCTCAGATCACCAGGGTTGATGAATCTGTAGCCATTCAGAGGATGCGCCCCCTTGGTTTAGCCAAGCGGCGGCCAATCAGAGTCTTGGAACATAGCAGTTGTTCCGTGGTTACACTTGTAACTGTTGCTTTCATAGGATGATGAGAGTTGTGGTGTCTAAATGTTTATGATGTGGTGTAATTGAATTGGGGTCCTGCCGTGTGTCACCTCCGAGCTCTGGATTTCTGGACATCCTCATTTTGTGTCCAGGGCTGTTTCGGAGTCACCCAGCAGATCCTGCCCAGGCGAGGAAGTGCAGGAAACAGGCTTCCTATACATTCATTTACCCCGGACCAGAGACCGCTGTCACGCATCCGCAAATGTCTCCCGGGGGAATGTGTTCCGAAGTGCTCATCGGTCCAGCAGGGGTTAATCTAAACCTGCCAGACACGGGACTATGCCCTCTGATCCCACCACTGGGATCCTGATAGGGAGCTTAGATTGTGAGCTCCTGGGGACAGACGGATGCTAATATCTGAACAGCGCTGCGGAATATACTATACTATAATAGTAACAATTTTCAATATGTCCACTTGCTGCCAGTGAATGGAAACCTCGTTTAAGCTACTTTTACATCTGCGCTTTGTTTTCCGGATTTTGAGATCCAGTAGAGGATCTCAAAACCGGAACAAAACGCTTCCATTTGATTTAATACATTAGGGTGCATCCGTTCCGATGTGGTTGTAGTAAACGAAAACGGAACAAGCCGGATCCGGCACTAAAAACACTGTAAGTCAGTGGGATCCGGCACTAAAAACACTGTAAGTCAATGGGATCCGGCACGAAAAACACTGTAAGTCAATGGGATCCGGCACGAAAAACACTGTAAGTCAATGGGATCCGGCGCTAAAAACAATGTAAGTCAGTGGGATCCGGCACTAAAAACACTGTAAGGCAATGGGATCCGGCGCTAAAAACACTAAGTCAGTGGGATCCGGCGCTAAAAACACTGTAAGTCAGTGGGATCCGGCACCCAAAACACTGTAAGGCAATGGGATCCCACGCTATGGACTTGCATTGTTTTTTAGTGCCGGATCTGGTTTACTCCGTTTCGCAGATCACAAAACAGAACCAACCAGATCGGAATGCATCCTGATCTGTTTATTCCCCACTAACAATCCATGGGGACAAAGCGGATCTCAAATCCGGAATACAAAGCACCGATGTGAAAGTAGCCTGAGGGCGGGTTCACATTAGCGTCACGATCTCCGTTATTGTTTCCATTATAACGCGGTTATAACGGAATTTGTAAGATGGAATTCAAATCGGAGCCCTTTAGTCATCCCGTTGTGACCCGTCCTAATAGAGGTCTATGGGCAAGCAGAAGGGATCCGTCTGGTTTCCGGTATCCAGGGCGGAAAAGAAAGTCCTGTTGACAGGAATAAAGGCCTCTAAAGGTTATACCGGAAAATAATAGGATTTGTAACGCTGCTGTGAAGCCGCCCGTACCTCCGCAGTCAGCTAGTTTGTTACAATGTATCCAGTGGAGACAAGCGAGGGGTACAGTCTGCGGATACATTGTAGCTGACCAGCAGAGAGATGTATGGAATTCACAGCCGACTGGATACAACCGTACCTGCTTCTCAGCTCAGCGAGCAGGAAGACAACTAAACCAAGAATGTTTTCATCCACTGGCAGCAAGCAGAATATGTCGCTGCTATAGGAATAAGATGTGTCCACAATAAAGTCGGGGATGGCTGCAGCGAGGGCACTCCCATCGGAGTATCGCAGAGCCGGCCGCCCTGTGTAAATGGGAACACAACATCCCTCAGGGAGGCGGGGGAGGGCGGCTGCAGCGAGGGCACTCCCATCGGGGTATCACAGAGTCGGCCGCACTGTGTGAATGGGAAAAACAACATCCCTCAGGGAGGCGGGGAGGGCGGCTGCAGCGAGGGCACTCCCATCGGGGTATCGCAGAGCCGGCTGCCCTGTGTGAATGGGAACACAACATCCCTCGGGGAGGGCGGCTGCAGCGAGGGCACTCCCATCGGAGTATCGCAGAGCCGGCCGCCCTGTGTGAATGGGAACACAACATCCCTCAGGGAGGCAGGGGAGGGCGGCTGCAGCGAGGGCACTCCCATCGGAGTATCGCAGAGCCGGCCGCCCTGTGTGAACGGGAACACAACATCCCTCAGGGAGGCGGAGGAGGGCGGCTGCAGCGAGGGCACTCCCATCGGAGTATCGCAGAGCCGGCTGCCCTGTGTGAATGGGAACACAACATCCCTCAGGGAGGCGGGGGAGGGCGGCTGCAGCGAGGGCACTCCCATCAGGGTATCGCAGAGCCGGCCGCCCTGTGTGAATGGAACACAACATCCCTCAGGGAGGCGGGAGGGCGGCTGCAGCGAGGGCACTCCCATCGGAGTATCGCAGAGCCGGCCGCCTGTGTGAATGGGAACACAACATCCCTCAGGGAGGCGGAGGAGGGCGGCTGCAGCGAGGGCACTCCCATCGGGGTATCGCAGAGCCGGCCGCCCTGTGTGAATGGGAACACAACATCCCTCAGGAGGCGGGAGGGCGGCTGCACCGAGGGCACTCCCATCGGGTATCGCAGAGCCGGCCGCCCTGTGTGAATGGGAACACAACATCCCTCAGGGAGGCGGAGGAGGGCGGCTGCAGCGAGGCACTCCCATCGGAGTATCGCAGAGCCGGCCGCCTGTGTGAATGGGAACACAACATCCCTCAGGGAGGCGGAGGAGGGCGGCTGCAGCGAGGGCACTCCCATCGGGGTATCGCAGAGCCGGCCGCCCTGTGTGAATGGGAACACAACATCCCTCAGGGAGGCGGGGAGGGCGGCTGCACCGAGGGCACTCCCATCGGGTATCGCAGAGCCGGCCGCCTGTGTGAATGGGAACACAACATCCCTCAGGGAGGCGGAGGAGGGCGGCTGCAGCGAGGGCACTCCCATCGGGGTATCGCAGAGCCGGCCGCCCTGTGTGAATGGGAACACAACATCCCTCAGGGAGGCGGGGGAGGGCGGCTGCAGCGAGGGCACTCCCATCGGGGTATCGCAGAGCCGGCCGCCCTGTGTGAATGGGAACACAACATCCCTCAGGGAGGCGGAGGAGGGCGGCTGCAGCGAGGGCACTCCCATCGGGGTATCGCAGAGCCGGCCGCCCTGTGTGAATGGGAACACAACATCCCTCAGGGAGGCGGGGGAGGGCGGCTGCTGCACCCGACTCACTTTACAGACCTGTCAGTGATTAGTATTGATCGGAGGTTTGCGCCAGTGATGGGGGAACCGCTGCATCATTTCTAAATGAAAGATAAAACATCCTTTTTGGCCGGAGAGCGCAGAACGTGCCGGGAATGATGATGGCGAGGGAGCGTCCCGGGAAAATCCTGGAGGAAGAATCGCCCTCCTCTACTACTACACCATCATCCTGCACCCAGCTCGGGGCCTCAGACTATGCGGGGGATCCGAGAGGATTGATGGTCTCTTATCTGTCAGTGGCACCTCACACAGACCACGAGACTCCAGGGGCATTAACCCACGAGACACCAGGGTTATTAACCCACGAGACACCAGGGGCATTAACCCACGAGACACCAGGGGCATTAACCCACGAGACACCAGGGGCATTAACCCACGAGACACCAGGGGCATTAAGCCACGAGACACCAGGGGCATTAAGCCACGAGACACCAGGGGCATTAAGCCACGAGACACCAGGGGCATTAACCCACGAGACACCAGGGGCATTAACCCACGAGACACCAGGGGCATTAACCCATGAGCCAACAGGGGTATTAACCCACAAGACACCAAGGATATCAACTCACGAGACAACAGGTGCATTAACTTATGAAAAGCTGGGGCATTAACCCACGAGACACCAGGGTTATTAACCCACGGGACACCAGGGGCCTTAACCCACGAGACACCAGGGGCATTAACCCACGAGACACCAGGGGCATTAACCCATTAGTCTCCAGAGGCATTAACCCACGAGACAACAGGGGCATTAACTCATAAGAAGCCGGGGCATTAACCCACGAGACACCATGGGGTATTAACTCATAGGACTCAAGAGGGTATTATTATTAACCCACAAGACACCAGCAAGGAGTGGGTCCCGCAGATCCCTCAGCACCAGGATTTGTGCAGTGGAACGCGTTTTGAGCCTTCTCCCTCCTCAGGACTGTGGCAGAAGATACCTCTGCGACTGCTTATACTTTTGCTGATATATCAGGCTCCGGTTTGTATCCTACAAGCCTTCTCCTGCACACGTTACTGCTTGGCCGCCATACCCGCGGTCATCTCATGCTGTTATTCTGGCGGTGGTCGTACAGTATATTGCTGGCGACGCCGGGGTTGCGCCTGGCGTGGATCCTGTCACTGCAGGGGGTGCGGGCTCTTTTATTGTATTCGCACATATTTATGATTATTCTACCAGAAAGGATAACATAGATTTTTCTACTTCTGGGAAATGTCTCCCTCTCCGTGTTTTATTGGCAGTCCAGGCTAATAGGCCTCATACCCAAGACCGTATGTATTCTGCGGTCCGCAAAACATGGATCCGCAAAAAATACGGATGACATCCGTGTGCATTCCGTATATTGCAGCTGGCAATACAAAACAGCTGGCCCCTAATAGAACAGTACTACCATTGTCCGTAATGCAGACAATAAGGGTCCATTCACACGTCCGTAGAATGGGTCCGGATCCGTTCTGCAATTATGCGCAATGGTGCGGACACATTAATTTTTAATGGGGCCGGAAAAGATGCAAACAGCACTCAGTGTGCTGTCCGCATCCGCATTTCCGGTCCGCAGCTCCGCAAAAAGATAGAGCATGTCCTATTCTTGTCCGCAGCTTCAGACAAGAATGGGAATCCTCTACTAAGTGTCGGCAATGTGCGGCGTCAGTGTTTTGCGGACCGCAAAACACTACGGACGTCTGAATGGACCCTATTAGGACATGTTCTATTTTTTTGCGCAATGGAAATACGGAAACGGAATGGACATGGAGTAACTTTTTGCAGACCCATTGAAATGAATAATTCCTCATACAGTCCGCAAAAAAAACGGAACGGACACGGAAAGAGAATACGTTCATGTGCATGAGGCCTTAATCTATTTTTCCACCTATCAGATTTTCTGAATTCGCAGATAACCGGGTGCCAGAGGAACGGACGCCTCCTATAAGCGCTTGCTGGATACGGAGGCCTCCATGCAGAACCAATAAATCCCTAGAAATGCGGAGCGGAGGCAGCGGGTGCCGGGTGACGGTCACTCAGTTCATCCTTCTCAATCATTAACCTGCTCCTCCGGGACCCGATCAACCACAAACTTCTCTCCTCGAATCCCTGGCGTTCATCTGGGGAAAAGAATGCGCTGAATCACAACAAGATGCTATGGGGCCCGTGGGGAAGGGGCCCCTGGTAAAGTTAACCCCATGCTAGGTTTTACATTACCTTCTCGTTACACATGTAGCGGTTTTACATTACCTTCTCGTTACACATGTAGCAGTTTTACATTACCTTCTCTTGTTACACATGTAGCGGTTTTACATTACTCTCTCCTGCTATCCGTGTGGCAGTTTTACATCTTTTCTCTTGTTACACATGAAACAGTTTTACATTACTCTCTCCTGCTATCCGTGTGGCAGTTTTACATTACTTTCCCTTGTTACACATGTAGCAGTTTTACATTACCTTCTCTTGTTACACATGTAGCGGTTTTACATTACCTTCTCTTGTTACACATGTAGCAGTTTTACATTACCTTCTCTTGTTACACATGTAGCAGTTTTACATTACTTTCCCTTGTTACACATGTAGCAGTTTTACATTACTTTCCCTTGTTACACATGTAGCAGTTTTACATTACTTTCCCTTGTTACACATGTAGCAGTTTTACATTACTTTCCCTTGTTACACATGTAGCAGTTTTACATTACCTTCTCTTGTTACACATGTAGCAGTTTTACATTACTTTCCCTTGTTACACATGTAGCAGTTTTACATTACCTTCTCTTGTTACACATGTAGCAGTTTTACATTACTTTCCCTTGTTACACATGTAGCAGTTTTACATTACTTTCCCTTGTTACACATGTAGCAGTTTTACATTACCTTCTCTTGTTACACATGTAGCAGTTTTACATTACTTTCCCTTGTTACACATGTAGCAGTTTTACATTATTTCCTCCTGTTGCTTGTGAATTCCTTGTTCCGGTGAAGCATCGGGGCAGATTCGTACATGACAGTATTACTCAGACATCCGATATCCCGGCGCTCGCCGTCCGGTATATAGATTGCCGTGCAGTAGGAGTCGGGTTCAGTGTGGACGCTGCGCCGCTTCTGACGTCATTAGCTGTTTCTTGGAACTCGGATATTGATGGCCGCGGCTGATTATAGATCTGTCATCTGCTAATTGAGAGCAGCGGCGGTTCCTCATCTGGGAGGTGACGCCAGGAATCCATGTGACACCGCGTTACAGTGCAGACCAGCAGTGACGTGGCTGATCATGGCGGATGACATCACCGCCCTATCCGGGGAAACGCCAGCTCGTGGTGCTTACATGTAGGAAGTTTCACACTCACCCGGCCGTCCACATAATGTAATGTGATTCCTCAGACCAGGCCGCCTTCTTCCCATAGTGCACCTGGTGCCATCTCCTCTCCAGGTAAGTGACTCACACACACCTGGCCGTCCACATAATGTAATGTGATTCCTCAGACCAGGCCGCCTTCTCATAGTGCACCTGGTACCACCTCCTCTCCAGGTAAGTGACTCACACACATCCGGCGCTCCACATAATGTAATTCCTCAGACCAGGCCGCCTTCTTCCCATAGTGCACCTGGTGCCATCTCCTCTCCAGGTAAGTGACTCACACACACCTGGCCGTCCACATAATGTAATGTGATTCCTCAGACCAGGCCGCCTTCTCATAGTGCACCTGGTACCACCTCCTCTCCAGGTAAGTGACTCACACACATCCGGCGCTCCACATAATGTAATTCCTCAGACCAGGCCGCCTTCCCATAGTGCACCTGGTACCACCTCCTCTCCAGGTAAGTGACTCATACACACCCGTCGCTCCACATACTGTAACGTGTTTCCTCAGACCAGGCCGCCTTCTCATAGTGCACCTGGTGCCACCTCCTCCCCAGGTGACTCACACACACCTGGCCGTCCACATAATGTAATGTGATTCCTCAGACCTGGTCACCTTCCCATAGTGCACCCGGTGCCATCTCCTCTCCAGGTAAGTGACTCATACACACCCGGTGCTCCACATACTGTAACGTGATTCCTCAGACCAGGCCGCCTTCTCATAGTGCACCTGGTACCACCTCCTCCCCAGGTGACTCACACACACCTGGCCGTCCACATACTGTAACGTGATTCCTCAGGCCAGGCTGATTTATCATAGTGCACCTGGTGCCATCTCCTCTCCAGGTAAGTGACTCATACACACCTGGCCATCCACATAATGTAACTTGATTCCTCAGACTAGGCCGCCTTCTTCCCATAGTGCACCTGGTGCCATCTCCTCTCCAGGTAAGTGACTCACACACACCTGGCCGTCCACATACTGTAACGTGATTCCTCAGACCAATTGCGCCAGTTCTGATGCTCATATGCACACTACCATGGTACCCGGGTTTACAGTCTGGTAGAAGTGGTTGGTCACTACAATACCCGGGGTCATGACCTGGTAGAGGTGGTTGGTCACCACAGTACCCGGGGTCATGGCCTGGTAGAGGTGGTTGGTCACCACAGTACCCGGGGTCATGGCCTGGTAGAGGTGGTTGGTCACCACAATACCCGGGCTCATGGCCTGGTAGAGGTGGTTGGTCACAATACTCGGGGTCATGGCCTGGTAGAGGTGGTTGGTCACTACAATACCCGGGGTCATGACCTGGTAGAGGTGGTTGGGTACCCTGGTACCTGGGGTCACATCCTGGTAGAAGTAGGTGGTTACCATGGGACCTGGGGTCATAGTTCGGCTGCGGAGAAGTTACTTTACATATACACTGATCCCTCTGCACACACTCGGCGTTCCCCGGATGGGGGGGGGGGGGCAGTGACGTCACTAACACCGCCCATTACCCAATCATAAGAGACAGCTGTTCCTGAAGGGCCAGTAACACTCCGGGGGCGGAACCCACGTGCTCGGGGCTCCCGTGTGTCATGTCGGCGGGGGGCTCCGGGGCTGCGCTGTGGGGGGCCCTGGCCGCCTCCTCCGCGCTGCTCCTCTTCATCTTCCTCATCAGACAAGTCCTGAGACAACGGAGACCCCCGGGCTTCCCCCCCGGCCCCCCCGGGCTGCCGCTGGTCGGGAACATCCTGGCCCTGGCCGGGGACCCGCACGTCTATATGTGGAAGCAAAGCAAAATACACGGAGAGGTAAGTGGGGGCGGAGACCGACCCTGTGCGGGGCCTCATCTATATGGGGGTGTGCGGTGTATAGGGGATCTGTACGGTATATACGGTGTAGGGGGGGATCTGTACAGTATATACGGTGTAGGGGGGGATCTGTACGATATATACGGTGTAGGGGGGGATCTGTACGGTATATACGGTGTAGGGGGATCTGTACAGTATATACGGTGTAGGGGGATCTGTACAGTATATACGGTGTGGGGGGATCTGTACGGTATATACGGTGTAGGGGGATCTGTACGGTATGTGCGGTGCTGGGGATCTGTACGGTATATACGGTGTGGGGGATCTGTACGGTATATACGGTGTGGGGATCTGTACGGTATATACGGTGTGGGGGATCTGTACGGTATATACGGTGTAGGGGGATCTGTACGGTATGTGCGGTGCTGGGGATCTGTACGGTATATACGGTGTAGGGGGATCTGTACGGTATATACGGTGTAGGGGGATCTGTACGGTATATACGGGGGTGGGATCTGTACGGTATATACAGGGGGATCTGTACGGTATATACGGTGTAGGGGGATCTGTACAGTATATACGGTGTAGGGGGATCTGTACGGTATATACGGTGTAGGGGGATCTGTACGGTATATACGGTGTAGGGGGATCTGTACGGTATATACGGTGTTGGGGGAGTTCTGTACATGTATATACGGTGTAGGGGGATCTGTACGGTATATACGGTGTAGGGGGATCTGTACAGTATATACGGTGGGGGGATCTGTACAGTATATACGGTGTGGTGGGGATCTGTACGGTATATACGGTGTGGGGGGGATCTGTACGGTATATACGGTGTAGGGGGGGGATCTGTACGGTATATACGGTGTGGGGGGGGATCTGTACGGTATATACGGTGTGGGGGGGGGATCTGTACAGTATATACGGTGTGGTGGGGGGGGGGGGATCTGTACGGTATATACGGTGTAGGGGGATCTGTACGGTGTATACGGTGTGGTGGGGGGCTCTATACGGTGTGTGCAGTATATGTGGTGTGGGGGGATCTGTACAGTATGGGGGGTCTGTGGTGTGTGTGTGTATATATACACATATAGGTGGTCTGTGTTATACAGTATAGGTGGGTTTGTACATTGTGTACAGCATGGGGGGGTCTATAGGAGATATATATAAAAATATTATAAGGGGGTCTGTACAGTATGTATAGGGGGTCTCACGGTATATACAGTGTAGGGGTTCTGTACTGTATGAGGGTCAGTACGGTATATACAGTAAGTCTGTACGATATATACGGTCTAGGGGGTCTGTATGTTATATACGGTATAGGGGTCTACGTTATAGGGGGTTTGTACATTGTGTACAGCATGGGGGGGTCTATATATGGGATAAGGCGGTCTGTACAGTATATATACAGTATAAGGGGGTCTGTGTAGTGTATGGGAGGGTCTGTACGTTATATACGTATAAGAGGTCTTTGTTATAGAGGTGGTGTGTACAGTACGGGGGTCTGTATGTTGTATATACAGTGGGGGTTATGTACATTGTATAGGGGATCTGTACGTTATGTACAGTATGGGGGGGGGGGGGTCTGTATGGTGTTTGGTTAGATTCTGCCTCTCTTACACTGTTCTGTATCTGCAGCTCGTCAGCTGGTGTCAGACTACAAGTCCCAGCATGCCCTGACAGCTGCAGGCGACCGCTTGTCATGAGCGGAATGCCGTCACGGAATTGCGTTATGATCCGTGGTAACAGAATCCATGACACAATTCAGCGTATACCCCAACCTGAACTTCAAAATATGAAGTGCGCCCATCCCTAATGAGCAGTACAGAGGCTCCTAAGGGGCTCCGCCAGACAGCGCGCGCCGTGTAACTGTTTATGGGCCGTGCAGGCTTTATATGTCACGTGTATGAGTCGGCAGAAGAGCTGAGACCCTTGTACGACCATATGTACTATACCCGACATCATGTGACCTTCGCTGTGTGCAGACTCCGCCCCTAGGCGTAACGCTGTGCTCCGACGCCATGTAACGACCTCCTCCCCTCAGATCTTCAGCCTGGACCTGGGAGGAATCTCCACGGTGGTGCTGAACGGCTATGACGCTGTGAAGGAATGTCTCATGCGCCAAAGCGATGTCTTTGCCGACCGCCCCTCGCTGCCGCTCTTTCTCAAGTTGACCAAAATGGGAGGTAAGAGCCGGCGTTCACTACAAGACATGTGACAAGGCCTGCAGTCCCATGTAAATTGTATAGATTTCTGTGTTTGTCCCCTTTTCCAGGATCTCAGGAATGTTTCAATTCACTGCAGCAAGCAGTCTAGACCAGTGATGGGCAACTTGCGGCCCTCCAGCTGTTGTAAAACCACAACTCCCACCATGCCCTGCTGTAGGCTGATAGCTGTAGGCAGACTAGGCATGCTGGGAGTTGTAGTTTTGCAACAGCTGGAGGGCCGCAGTTTCGGTGAGCTAAAGGCATGGACTGCAGACTGATACATTGTAACAAACCATCAGGGGAGATTTGCGTCACATTGTAACAACTCCCAGGTCTGGAAATGTTTATTGACAGCAAGCAGGGATCTTGAGAACTATACTGAATGGCGATGATGCGTCATGTGCACGAGACTGGGCCAGACGTGGCAGAATCTGTAGGTCTCGCCCAAATCCGCTGCAGATATAACGCAGTCGCACATTCCCCGTTACATGAAAAGTGGTGAAATCTGCCCCGCGGCGCGCTCTTTGCGCAGCGCCTGCCCTGCGGCACGCTCTTTGCGCAGCGCCTACCCCGCGGCGCGCGGTGAGATTTTAGCTGCACCCTTAAGGTGAAAGACGAAGGGCTGTGATGCGCCATTTTGAGAATTCTGGGTGGCTATGAATTTACTGTCTCGTCTCGTTTCCAGGTCTTCTTAACGCCAAGTACGGGCGCTGCTGGACCGAGCATCGGAAGCTGGCGGTCAGCTGTTTCCGGAATTTTGGTTACGGTCAGAAGTCGTTTGAGGGGCGGATCTGCGAGGAATCGTCTTTCTTCCTGGATTCGGTGGACACATATAAAGGGAAAGCCTTCGACCCCAAGCACCTGACGACCATTGCTGTGTCCAACATCTCCAACCTCATCCTGTTTGGCGAGCGCTTCCGCTACGACGACGACGACTTCCTGCACATGATAGAGATCTTCAGCGAGAACATCGAGCTGGCGACCAGCGCCTGGGTCTTCCTGTACAATGCCTTCCCCCTCATCGGTGTCCTGCCCTTCGGGAAACACCAGCAGCTCTTCCGGAACGCCAGCGAGGTCTACGACTTCCTCTTCCAGATCATCCAGCGCTTCTCCGAAAACCGCAAACCGCATTCACCGCGGCACTTCATAGATGCGTATCTGGATGAGATGGAGCGCAACGCTGCTGATCCTGACAGCACTTACTCCACTGAAAACCTCATATTCTCTGTGGGGGAGCTGATCATCGCGGGGACGGAGACCACCACCAATGTCCTGAGGTGGGCGGTCCTCTTCATGGCGCTGTACCCCAACATACAAGGTGAGGGTGGGGAGAGTGTGGCGTCGACCATCGCTGCTTACGCACGGCTTGTGTTTATACTGGTCTTAAGTTATGCTTTGTCTTGTACTCCAGTCACATCCAGAGCTGCACTCACAATTCTGCTGTGTGTGGAATCTGCTGAAGTCTGCTATACTGCTTTGGCCCCTCCCCCTTGGCAGTTCCCTGACATATTAGTTACTTGAACGTTACACTCATTGGAATGTTGTCATCTCTCTGTGTACTGAAGAAGCGGAGTTGCAGTGTAAAGCATGGTGGATGGCAGAAAAGCAGCGTGAGCTCCTGGTGAGACTGGAGCTTGATTCTCAGACTACCCTAGGCTCCAGTAGACAGTGCTGCCAGGCTGGAGTCCCTGATCGTAGAGCTGCCCTGTTAGTTGCAGTGTAAAGCATGGGGGTGTGAGGTGCTAATGACACGACTGCTGCTCACTCTGTTTTCTTCTTAGTTCAGGTTCGGAAGGAGATTGACCTTGTGGTTGGACCGAATAGGGCCCCGACTTTCGAGGAGCGCGGCAGCCTGCCGTTTACCGAGGCCGTCCTGCACGAGGTCCTTCGGTTCTGCAATATCGCCCCCTTGGGGATTTTTCACGCCACTTCCAGAGACACGGTCGTGCGCGGATACTCGATCCCAGAGGGCACCACGGTCATCACCAACCTCTACTCCGTCCACTACGACGAGAAGTACTGGAGAGACCCGGAGATCTTCTACCCGGAGCGCTTCCTGGACAGCGCCGGCCGCTTCACCAAGAAGGAGGCGTTTGTGCCGTTCTCGTTAGGTGAGGAGCGACCGCGGTGCTGTCAGAGGTGCAGCCCGGCAATCAGCCGCTCGGACACTAATGTAGCGAGATATAAGCACAGGAGAGAAGTATCTGGTGGGGGGCCGACCGCTGGGACCCCTACTCACCACCGATGGGCAGCAGTCGGCATGCCTCGCCACCGCCCCTGTGACAAGCGGGTCCCAGCGGTCGGACCCCCACAAGTGTGATGACCATCATTGCGGATATTTCTCAGGATCTGACACAATGTTTCATTGTAAAAGCTTCGATATTTTGATGTCGCGGGAGGCGGAGCCTATTGTCGGCGCCATCCACCGCATCACGTCGTAATTAGTTTTAGTTATAATGTGGCTTTGGTGTGTGGGTGTCTGAGCGGGGGAGGGCACAGCGCAGGAAGCCATCTGATTGGACGATGCATCGGAGTGGTTGCCTTTGGATTGCCGCGCAGTCAGTCACGAGCGGCAACACGCCAGGAAACTGCGCCGATCAGCGGCCACACAGGTGAAGTCTGAGCCGCCGGTCCCTCCATGTGTATCAGAGTGACCATCTTTACGGCGCCGTTCACACCGCGGGTTTTGCTCCTGGAATTTTGATGCAGGCGTCGCGCCAAAATAACAGGAGCAGCCGCGTGGTGTCTGCGTCTGAATATGCTCAACGGAAACGGAGAGCGACTATCAATGGTAGGACTGTATTACGGGAGGAGGAGACAACGGTGAAGAGGAACACCTGATTGGGTTGTGCTCAGAGCGCAACACCCAAAATACCAACGCAGCCGGGCTTCTTCCCTCAGGACACGGTGCCTGGTAGAGACCTTCAGGAATTGCGCAGTAGCCGCGGCGCAGGCAGGATCGATATAGACTTTATGATGTTTCTTATAGGCACCAGTAAGAATATATCCTGCCTGCACCGCTGCTGCTCCGTGATTCCTACACCATTAGGCTACATGCACACGACTGTTGCCTGCCTCCACGTCCGCTTCTCCTGCAAATTTTGCGTCTGTCAAAAAAAACGGATGACGGACCGTTTTTTTTGACGGATCCGATTTTTATGGCAGATCTATTGTAAAAATGCCTATCCTTTTCTGCAAAAGTGAAAAAAATAGGACATGCACTATTTTTTTGATGGAATGAAAACACGGACCACGGATGCGGAACAAAAACGGTTGACCATCCGCATTTTTTGACGGACCCATTGAAATGAATGGGGAAGCATCCTATCCGTGAAAAAAAAACGGAACGGACGTGGAAACAAACAACGGTCGTGTGCATGGGGCCTTATTCTGAATTGGATGATGTGTTGCAGTTCATGGCCTGTGGGTTAAAAGCTGGGGCGTGTCCCTTCTGGACACCCACAGCATCTGACGTGAACAGGTGCCTTTAATATTTCCTGCAATCACTTGCACGCCCTGTGCGCCGGACCCCGTTGTACGATGCCCGGATTAGGGTGATCTCACACTGGAGGCCTGGTGGGGGGAACGGAGGGTCTTCTCCAGGAAGGTCCTGTTCACACCAGCCCCTCTAGAATCCAGTATGGGATCACCCTAATTTGGGCGGAGTAGAATAGAGGCACATGGGACGTGACTTCTGTACGTTATCAGCTCTGTGGTGCAGGGTCAGCGTTACCCCCTCCCCAGAAGTATCAGGGTCCAGCCACAGACGGCAGAAAAATCCCCAAAAAAACACTTCTGTCCTAGGCACCTGAATGGAAATGTCTGCCTTGTGTGAATACCCCCCGGACCCTTTACTGCGGACTCATTGGGATGATCAGGTCCGGGCAGGATTTCAACCTCTGGGGGTAGTGTTTCCATTCACTGACTGCAAGCAGAAATATTGAGGGTGAACAGTCCATTTTTATGTACAGAAGATTGGGGAGCAGCAGAACCCACAAATTGTGACAGTTGTCAGGGCTCCCGGGAGAGTAGTCGTCATGGCTGCTGATGATGGGAGTAGTAGTGACCGCTGACCTGTTGTTCCTTTGTATTTTGCAGGGAGGAGACATTGTCTGGGGGAGCAGCTCGCCCGCATGGAGCTCTTCCTCTTCTTCACCGCTCTTCTCCAGCGATTTCACCTTCATTTTCCTCACGGTTTTATACCAAACCTGAAGCCGAAGCTGGGGATGACGCTGCAGCCGTACCCGTACCTCATCTGTGCCGAGAGGCGCTAAACCAGGGGCCCGAGCCTCACCCAGAACTGGACCAAAGGTCCTTGCCATGGTCTATGGCAGATCTGAATCACCAAGTGCAATAGACTAATCTGCAGTTGTCAGATATCCGACAACTAGTAATAACTGTCCAGAGCAGGAAGCGGCTCATCTACTGGACGCTGTGTATTTTATACGGTTCACTATCATTTTATAGATTCAGATGGTTTTACTGTAATATTTTATATACATATATATAAATGTTTTATTACTCCATGGCATGAAATGGTTAATGATCCAGAACATGGGGAAGGTTTATAGCAATGGGGGCCCCAACCCAACTATTCACAAGGGCCACAGCCCTGACAAAGCAAAGGTGATGTACAAGCAGATGTCCATAACCCTAAGTTCACACTTGCGCGTTTTACAGCTCGTTCGAACGCGCTGTAAAACGCTCAACACATGCAAACCAATGCTTCCCTATGGGACTGTTTCACACTTGCGCGTTTTACAGCGCGTTCGAACGCGCTGTAAAACGCCCTACGCATAAACAAGTACTTGAGCTTTTTTTGAGGCGTTTGTCGCGCGTATTGTGATTGACACCACAGTAGTCAATCACAAGAACGCGCGTATGACGCGCGTTTCCTATTTGCAAAAACGCGCTGTAATACACACGTTTCAAGAACGCTCAGGTCTGAACCCAGGGTAAGACCCATCCAGTACTGCTGACAACATTCCTGTAGATCATGTCTGAGAGGTTGTCACAGCCCCGCCCCCTGCTGATGGCATCACTGGTATATTGCATTGTAAGCACAGGGTGGCGGTTGATATACTGAATTCTATATGCAATGCTCTGCAGTCTGGGTTCGGAGCTATTCGCAGAACGCGGTGCGGACGCTGACTGGAGCGGGGAGGAAGCGTCAGCAGAAGAGCTGATTGGTGATGTGGCCCCTGGGGATCCCAACCAAGCAGCAGGACAGTGGCAGAGCAAGTAAAGGATATTGGCCTTGCATCCATCTTGTATGTGGGAACAACGCCAAAACCTGCGTGACTTACCTGCGGACTTACCCGATTTCACAGTCCACGTTGCAAAGGGTGAACGCAGCAGCATAAAACGAAGAACTGAAATCCACGAAGGCAGGAAACGTAAGACACAGAAAAAACAAGAGGCCACGGTGGGAGGTATATACACGTATATTTATAGTGACCGCGTCATGTGCTTATGTACAAACCGCTGCGCCATTGCTTTACATTTGCGGATTTTTACCTTTTTGTGTTTTCGGTGTTACAAACGACACTAAATACCTAAAAATCCTGAGAGAGAGCGTAGAAAAATATATCAGAAATCTCATTGCCTAAATAAAAAAAAATAAAATCCCTTCATTACGGAAAGATTTCAGCTTTTTCCTGAATTTTTTTTGTTTTTGCCTTTTTTTTTTTTCAGGGTCGACCACAGAACCTCAAAAAGAGAAAAGAAAAAAAAAAGTGGAAAAACACAAGCGGATTATTCTACACGTAAAAGGCATCAGAAAACGACGCGTCCGCAATCATAAAAAAAAACAGAATAATGTGTGGTTTGAGTCTTTGGGACAGACGGAGCCGCACGGGTTAGGAGGACCGCACCATGAAGTAACCTTCAGTCCACGCCGCCGTGGCTCTGTCACAGGCACAGTTCCAACTACAATAATAAAAAAAAAAAAAAATACAAAAATTTGGGCGAGGCGCGAGGATGAACCCGGAGCGGCGTCTTCTGCTCCAGCCTCGCGGCGGCTTTGGTCATTCTATGTGACTGTACCGTGGTTGCGGAGCGCCAGGCAGCATCGGTAATGGTACCAGGATACCAATCAGGGCACAAGTCGTACTATGGGTAACGTCAAGACGTGGTGAAAGTGCAGAGTAGGGGGCGCCGGAGAGCCGGGTCCTCACAGTTATCAGGCCTACTAGGTATGTGAAGCATCACAGTCATGGCGGACAGTTCTCAGCCCTTCCTCGGCAGACATCCGCTCCTCGTCTTCATCCGCCTCCTCGATCACCTGGATCTCGTCTGAAGGAGACATCGAGGAGCCCTCGCTCTGCTGTGCCTTGCCGCCGTCCGCCTTGGTTTTCTCCTCTTCCTCTATAACCTTCTTCCACGCCTTGTGGTTCTCCCGCAGGTGATGCATGATGGCGCTGAACATCCGCCGCCGCCCTTTCCTTCTTTTCAGCTCTGGAACGAAAGAGCGTTTTACATCGACTGATCCCCAGAATACAAATCGAATCAAGACACCAGGGTATTAGGGGTTATTATAAGAATCTGTAGGAAAAGGAGCAAATTTTGTGCTAAGCGCCCCCCCCCCCCCCCCTTCCCCATCTTCACAGTACAACGAGCACCCATCGAGGATTCATCTAGGGCCACATTCACACTGAAAATCCACAGAGAACCAGAGAAAACGTCTTATAAACGTATTAACCTGCAGTGAAAACCGCAACAAATCTACATTAAGTACATTCACATTACTTCTCCTGAGTTACATCCTGTATTATACTCCAGAGCTGCACTCACTATTCTGCTGGTGCAGTCACTGTGTACACACATTACTTATCCTGTACTGATCCTGAGTTACATCCTGTATTATACTCCAGAGCTGCACTCACTATTCTGCTGGTGCAGTCACTGTGTACATACATTACTTATCCTGTACTGATCCGGAGTTACATCCTGTATTATACTCCAGAGCTGCACTCACTATTCTGCTGGTGCAGTCACTGTGTACATACATTACTTATCCTGTACTGATCCGGAGTTACATCCTGTATTATACTCCAGAGCTGCACTCACTATTCTGCTGGTGCAGTCACTGTATACATACATTACTTATCCTGTACTGATCCTGAGTTACATCCTGTATTATACTCCAGAGCTGCACTCACTATTCTGCTGGTGCAGTCACTGTATACATACATTACTTATCCTGTACTGATCCTGAGTTACATCCTGTATTATACTCCAGAGCTGCACTCACTATTCTGCTGGTGCAGTCACTGTGTACATACATTACTTATCCTGTACTGATCCTGAGTTACATCCTGTATTATACTCCAGAGCTGCACTCACTATTCTGCTGGTGCAGTCACTGTGTACATACATTACTTATCCTGTACTGATCCTGAGTTACATCCAGTATTCTACTCCAGAGCTGCACTCACTATTCTGCTGGTACAGTCACTGTGTACATACATTACATTACTTATCCTGTACTGATCCTGAGTTACATCCTGTATTATACTCCAGAGCTGCACTCACTATTCTGCTGGTGCAGTCACTGTGTACATACATTACTTATCCTGTACTGATCCGGAGTTACATCCTGTATTATACTCCAGAGCTGCACTCACTATTCTGCTGGTGCAGTCACTGTATACATACATTACTTATCCTGTACTGATCCTGAGTTACATCCTGTATTATACTCCAGAGCTGCACTCACTATTCTGCTGGTGCAGTCACTGTGTACATACATTACTTATCCTGTACTGATTCTAAGTTACATCCTGTATTATACTCCAGAGCTGCACTCACTATTCTGCTGCAATTTCTTGCACTTACTCTGTCCGATCTCTTCAACTTCTTCATCCTCTGTGTCCAGGTCGTCGCCATCTTCCTCCTCCTCTTCATCATCATCACTCTCCATCACCTCGTCATCCTCGTCTACCCACTTCCCGGGGAGCAGGCCGGCAGCATCGTAGGAGTTACACAGGGGCCCCACAATGTGTGTGATGAAGGACTCCTGGAGCTTGGCGAGCTGTGGGGAGGATCGGTCCATGAAGGGGCTGATGGGTAATCCCAGACTCGCCTCCTCATCCCCCTGAAACACAATAGGTTCCGGATATAAACCTCTGTGCAGAAGTCCTGACACCCCAGAATGCAGAGATCCTGAGGGTCCTGCTGTACATTCAGGGGCCACAGACAGCCTCACTGTCTACCTGTTCATAGAACTCATTGACGATGCCTTCCGTCCACTTCAGGTGCAGTTCGCGGATTTTCGCTGGGCCGTTAATGTCCGCCAGCTTGATGCACACTTGGCAGACCAGGAGCCGGTCGTTCTCATTACTCCAGTCTATGCCGTTACTGTTCACATCGTTCACCTGTCAGCGACAAGGAGGCGGTTAAAGACAGCAGGCCCCTCCCCCCACACGCGGCCGCCATGTTGTGCTCGCCCTGGACATTCACTCGTGGTTCCAGAGATTCTAATCTCCATTTGCTTCCATTTTACTCTCCTCCTGCAGACATGTAAAGCTTCCGCTTGCTCTGGGGTTGCCATGGTAACATCAAAAGACTGCATGCGACCCTCCAATCATAGGAACACTTTTTTCTGCGCATGCCCTTCTAATCATGTGACCTAAGCTCCTATAAATGTGTTGTGATAAGTGGAGGTCACATGACAGGAAGTTCACAGAAAAAATATATAATTGATGTTACCATGGTGACCCCCAGAGCAAGCACAACATGTACAGGGTGGTAGGAGTCTGAATGAAGCAAGCACAATATACAATGTTATTTTATGAAACCTGTTGAGCTGCATTTTGTTTGGGGACTACAACTTCCATCATCTCCTTACATGCTACTTACTTTTTGACCACATGGAAAGTGGTTATCATCCGATGAGGCTCTTTGAAGATGTCGGATCACACAACACATAGGGTTAATGAACCCCCCAAACACAGCAAATTCTGCAACTACAACCCTGTATTGGCCTGGTTCTCACAGCTGAGGCTTTGTTACAATGTATCCAGTCTAGATAATCCTCTGGGAGCTGCACATCCAGGACTCCAGACTGACACACTGTAACAAACCCCCAGCTGTGATGACTATTATGTCTGGAAGATTCACTGACAGCAGGCAGAGATCTTGAGAACAGGGAGTTAATCCAGAGTCTATTACACAGCATGCACACTGTTGCGCGGTGAACCCCCGGACCCGCCATACTAACCTTGGCATTGAACTCGGCCAGAAAATCGAAATGTTTTTTGAGGTCGGTGGCGAGGATCGCCTCGATCACCAGGAATCGGAACCTCTTGAACTGCACGTGGTCCAGATACGTCAGGAAGTTGTAATCCGCCTGCGAGAGGAAGAGGTTCCAGGCGGCGGCGGCGTGGTGATTCTCCAGAACGGATCTGTCGTTATACAGAACGGCCTGAAACGAAATGTCCGTGTCGCCATGAGCCACGCAGCACATACTAATGTCCTCTGTTATCAGCCACTGCATGTGGAGGAGACCCCGACTGTAAGCACTGCACCAGCTCTAGGGGCGTGCACAAGAGGGTGGAACGCCCTAACCCTAACAACATAAAATGTAAGTGCACCAAGTGTTCACATCACAGCCCATGTCCCCTGCAGCCCTGCTGTACAGTACACTGTCTCTCCATACTACCCAGACCTGTATTATCTGCTGTACAGTACACTGCCTCTCCATACTACCCAGACCTGTATTATCTGCTGTACAGTACACTGCCTCTCCATACTACACAGACCTGTATTATCTGCTGTACAGTACACTGCCTCTCCATACTACACAGACCTGTATTATCTGCTGTACAATACACTGCCTCTCCATACTGCACAGACCTGTATTATCTGCTGTACAGTATACTGCCTCCATACTACATAGACCTGTATTATCTGCTGTACAGTACACTGCTTCTCCATACTACACAGACCTGTATTATCTGTTGTACAGTACACTGCCTCTCCATACTACACAGGCCTGTATTATCTGCTGTACAGTACACTGTCTCTACATACTACCCAGACCTGTATTATCTGCTGTACAGTACACTGCCTCTCCATACTACCCAGACCTGTATTATCTGCTGTACAGTACACTGCCTCTTCATACTACACAGACCTGTATTATCTGCTGTACAGTACACTGCCTCTTCATACTACACAGACCTGTATTATCTGCTGTACAGTACACTGCCTCTCCATACTACACAGACCTGTATTATCTGCTGTACAATACACTGCCTCTCCATACTGCACAGACCTGTATTATCTGCTGTACAGTACACTGCCTCTCCATACTACACAGACCTGTATTATCTGCTGTACAGTACACTGCCTCTACATACTACACAGACCTGTATTATCTGCTGTACAGTACACTGCCTCTCCATACTACACAGACCTGTATTATCTGCTGTACAGTACACTGCCTCTCCATACTACACAGACCTGTATTATCTGCTGTACAGTACACTGCCTCTCCATACTACACAGACCTGTATTATCTGCTGTACAGTACACTGCCTCTCCATACTACACAGACCTGTATTATCTGCTGTACAGTACACTGCCTCTCCATACTACACAGACCTGTATTATCTGCTGTACAGTACACTGCCTCTACATACTACACAGACCTGTATTATCTGCTGTACAGTACACTGCCTCTCCATACTACACAGACCTGTATTATCTGCTGTACAGTACACTGCCTCTCCATACTACACAGACCTGTATTATCTGCTGTACAGTACACTGCCTCTCCATACTACACAGACCTGTATTATCTGCTGTACAGTACACTGCCTCTCCATACTACACAGACCTGTATTATCTGCTGTACAGTACACTGCCTCTCCATACTACACAGACCTGTATTATCTGCTATACAGTACACTGCCTCTCCATACTACACAGACCTGTATTATCTGCTGTACAGTACACTACCTCTCCATACCACACAGACCTGTATTATCTGCTGTACAGTACACTGCCTCTTCATACTACACATACCTGTATTATCTGCTGTACAGTACACTGCCTCTCCATACTACAAAGACCTGTATTATCTGCTGTATATTACACTGCCTCTCCATACTACACAGACCTGTATTATCTGCTGTACAATACACTGCCTGTCCTTACTACACAGACCTGTATTATCTGCTGTACAGTACACTGCCTCTACATACTACACAGACCTGTATTATCTGCTGTACAATACACTGCCTGTCCTTACTACACAGACCTGTATTATCTGCTGTACAGTACACTGCCTCTCCATACTACACAGACCTGTATTATCTGCTGTACAGTACACTGCCCCTCCATACTACACAGACCTGTATTATCTGCTGTACAGTACACTATCTCTCCATACTACACAGACCTGTATTATCTGCTGTACAGTACACTGCCTCTCCATACTACACAGACCTGTATTATCTGCTGTACAGTACACTGCCTCTCCATACTGCACAGACTTGTTTGCGTTATAGGTATGAGATGAGAGAACCCCCGTCACGAAGCTTCTCCTCGGATCAGTATGATATATAATATGACTGGTGATGATCGCCGTTACGTGGCTGTGGTGCCCGCTGTGCGGAGGTTTTCTCCCTCTGATGGATCAGGCGGTAAAGCAGAATCATTAATCGCTAAACCAATTTAGAAGCCGTTATGTTGATCCTGAAATCGCTCGCTGTCTTCACGGGCGGCCGCGTCACATCCATCACCCTAACAGGATTAACCCCGCTCTCCCCATAATTGCGTTATATGGAGGAGAATCCCCGTCCTGCCGGCAATGCATCCATCTCTGCCTCATTATACACATCCCAGCAACATCCGCCCCTCGCAGTCATTTCTCGGCCACACAGGGCGGGGGAGGGGAGGGGTGGCCGCCATCATGGCTTTAATTCAATTAGCGCCGTAATTAACCTAAAGGGATCATCTAAAGTAACAAAGACAGAAGCGCCATTCCCTTGCGCCCTCAGCTGGGTCTCCCCCTGGAAGCGGCACTCACCTGTGGTGCATTCGTGGCTACGAGAAAGGCATTTGTGCGACCAGGGTGGTCATAATCGTGCATAGCAGCCGCCACGTACAGCGCCATCAGCTCCAGGGCTGGGATGTTCGCCGCCAAGCAGCCGTAACTGTCATCTGTGATCTGACAACTTCTCGAGGACAAGTATGTGTGACTGACACCACTGTCTGATTCTGAAGGGACGAAAAAACAGAGGGTAAGAGGAGGGACCCCCAAATACCATCATAAACTTCAGCCACGTGTCCCCCGATTTTCTGCTGCAGGATCCGTGTGTGGCATCTCCATCAAGTCAGTGAACAGCAGCCTGACCACTGTCTCCCCCCCACACACAATAACCCTATGGGTGTCGGGCAGGTAAGGGGTGATGTGTTATAAATTTACGCCGCGTTGCATTGTGGGAGGTGAAGTTCTTGCTAGTGAACCAAATCGTCAGGGTTTGCAAGCCCCCTCCTCACAATTGTGGTCTCGAACGATTTAAGACCCCACACACATCCGCACAAACACAGCAAAGCCAACATGTCACCGGGACACCTGCAACCTGCTAGATGGCGCCACTGAGGCAGGTAGAACAGCACCACAATAAGAATCAGTCACTGAGATGTGCTGCAGAGGTGCAATGTCCTGCAGCAAACACAATACCACCTGACGCAAATGCCCCCCCCCCCGACTGGATGCAGTCTCTACAAGTACAAGTCCCCACCCGACCCCTCTATTATGTCAGCCAGATGACTCCCACACAGTGCAGCTGCTCATTAACGGGTTAACGTGATCCCCTGGATGGGCTAGCCCCCTCACAGCAGCAGCCTCACACCACCCTCCTTCCAGATGGATCCCCCCGCAGCAGCCTCACACCACCCTCCTCCCAGATGGATCCCCCCGCAGCAGCCCACACCACCCTCCTCCCAGATGGATCCCCCCGCAGCAGCCTCACACCACCCTCCTCCCAGATAGATCCCCCCCCCCCACAGCAGCCACACACCACCCTCCTCCCAGATGGATCCCTCCGCAGCAGCCACACACCACCCTCCTCCCAGATGGATCCCCCCGCAGCAGCCTCACACCACCCTCCTCCCAGATGGATCCCCCCGCAGCAGCCGCACACCGCCCTCCTCCCAGATAGATCCCCCCGCATCAGCCGCACACCGTCCTCCTCCCAGATAGATCCCCCCACAGCAGCCACACACCACCCTCCTCCCAGATGGATCCCCTGCAGCAGCCGCACACCAGCCTCCTCCCAGATGGATCCCCCCGCAGCAGTCGCACATCACCCTCCTCCCAAATAGATCCCCCCGCAGCAGCCCACACCACCCTCCTCCCAGATGGATCCCCTGCAGCAGCCGCACACCAGCCTCCTCCCAGATGCATCCCCTGCAGCAGCCGCGCACCAGCCTCCTCCCAGATGGATCCCCTTGCAGCAGCCTACACCACCCTCCTCCCAGATGGATCCCCCCCACAGCAGCCGCACACCACCCTCCTTCCAGATGGATCCCCCCCACAGCAGGCGCACACCACCCTCCTTCCAGATAGATCCCCCCCACAGCAGCCGCACACCACCCTCCTTCCAGATGGATCCCCCCGCAGCAGCCGTCCACCACCCTCCTCCCAGATGGATCCCCCGCAGCAGCCGTCCGCCACCCTCCTCCCAGATTGATCCCCCGCAGCAGCCGCACATAGCCCTCCTCCCAGATGGATCCCCCGCAGCAGCCGCACATCACCCTCCTCCCAAATAGATCCCCCCGCAGCAGCCCACACCACCCTCCTCCCAGATGGATCCCCCCGCAGCAGCCGCACATCACCCTCCTCCCAGATAGATCCCCCCGCAGCAGCCGCACATCACCCTCCTCCCAGATAGATCCCCCGCAGCAGCCGCACACCAGCCTCCTCCCAGATGGATCCCCCCGCAGAAGCCGCACACCAGCCTCCTCCCAGATGGATCCCCCCCACAGCAGCCGCACACCAGCCTCCTCCCAGATGGATCCCCCCCACAGCAGCCACACATCACCCTCCTCCCAAATAGATCCC
This sequence comes from Bufotes viridis, assembly GCA_033119425.1. Taxonomy (NCBI): domain Eukaryota; kingdom Metazoa; phylum Chordata; class Amphibia; order Anura; family Bufonidae; genus Bufotes; species Bufotes viridis. The sequence continues at coordinate 7,948,754 of CM065598.1, read as the reverse complement.
CCCGCAGCAGCCGCACACCACCCTCCTCCTAGATGGATCCCCCCCACAGCAGCCGCAGACCAGCCTCCGCCTGGATGAATCCCCCCGCAGCAGCCACGTTTGCCTCCCCCACAGAAGCTGCATATCACCCTGCTCCCTGATGAAGCCCCCCAAGGCAGCTGCACATCCACCCCCTGCAGCGGCTGCATGTTGCTCCCCCCTCCTCGCAGCGGCTGCAGACTCCACATTGTTCAGATATTTTTAGTTCTGGACGTTTCATTTCCTAATTATGTAAAGAATTATTAGTCTAATGCGTCGCAGGAGCCGGCAAAGTGCTGAGCGAGCGGGAGGAAGCACGGGGAGCGGGCGCAGGCGGGGGAGGGGGCTGGCAGCGGGCACTGGATGAGCAGCATTTACTCATCAATCAATTAACCAGAAACGCAAGCAACGGTGAAAGTGCCAATTAACCCTGTGGGGCAGAGAGTGGGGGTCCCCAGCCACCGCCACTGAAGAGCGGGGGTCTCCAGCCACCGCCACTGAAGAGCGGGGGTCTCCAGCCACCATACTGACTCACAGTGAGCTCACCCCTCACTCTGGGTGGATTCCGTTGCACTGTGTCGGTGACCACCAGGGGGCATCCAGTTCAGTCAGGTCAGTAGGGGTTCACTTACTTCTACACTCACCTGCCTCATCGCTGGACGACTCCTGGAAACCAGGGATCGGTCGCGTGGTGAGAAACCAAACCGCATGCAGGACGTCCGTGGCGTGAGTACGATTATGGTCTGTAAAAGAACCCCAAGAAAATTAACAGGGAGCGAGAAAAGGAGACAAGTACATCCCCCAGAAATCCCGGATTAGGTGCACCCCCCCGGACTCACATGGAATGTCCCGGTAGCCGCTCTCTAAAGCCTGGAAGAAATTTCTGAATTTTCGTTCAGGAATTTTGAAGATTTCAAACAAACTCGTATCATGGAACAAGGTGTAGGAGACCTGCGGACAGAAAACGGGAGACACCGCGATCAGCCTGATGGGTGCGACACACCAAAAGACTGCATGCCGCTCAGCAGCATATGGGGGCCACACAGTCAGGGAACCGCTATCTGATTCAGTCTATTCTGCTAGGGGCAGAACTGTGATTGCAGCTCTGGATGTGACTAGAGTCCAGTGTTACATCAGTCTATCATCTGCAGCCAATCACACCCTGCAGCGTACAAGCCCCTCCCAGACCTCTGCAAACTCCGCCCCCACAAGCACCTCCCACACCTCTAAGGGCATTTGATGGCACCATGCGTTTTTTGGCGGCGGGGACGCACACTTGTTATTTCCGCAGCTATCCTCATCGGATCCTGGATTACTCATTCTATCATTTCGGAGCCCGATGATGTCAGCGCTACAACTTGGCAGCGACGGACACTTCAGCCGCATTAGACGCTTCTGGGAGGCAAGCAAGCCAAAAAGTGAAGTCATAATGAAAAGTTGTCAGGCCGAGAATGAGACTGTGCTGCCAGCAGGAAATCAATAACCGCCGGCCGCTCAGCAGCTCTCATCTATAATGTCTGAATGGAGGCAGAGAGGAGGAGTGGCAATTATGAGCTCCACTTCTGACAACTAGAGTCCCTGACAACTTGCAGTTGGGGGCGCTGTTGCATTGCAATCTATGGAACATTCATAGTGGTGGAAAGCGGTACTGCAGGTGACAGTTCCTCGGGGGCGGCGCTGTATGGCAGGTACCTGGCTCAGGATTCGCCCACATTTCCCTCCCGTTTTCTCCATAAGATCAAAGATCGGAAAATTCCAATTATCCATTTTCTGCAACAACTCGTCCTGATCCTCGATCAGCAAATCCAGAGCCGACTCCTCCTCGATCTGTCCAGAAACACAGAGACAAGGTCAGAGCCGGGGGCTGCGAGACCCTCAGACCAATATATTCAAATTCTCACAGATTCCAAGATCTCTGCTTGCTGTAACTTTGTGGGAAGAGGATGAAAACTGTCCTGACCTAATGCGTCACACAGAGCTGAGGGTCTGTTCCAATGTATCGGTGCTGGCAGCACAGATCTGCCTTCTGACCTGGAGTCTGACTTGTACTGACACACAGTAACAAGCCCTCAGCTGTGTGAGCTCTGATGACGCTTACTGGTGGTCACAATCTCTTATAGGGCCGGCGTTACCTCTGACTGTCGGTCGGAGCGTTTCGGTCCTGGAGGTTTCTCGTCGCCCTCAGTCAGTGTCTTGCGGTCGCCCTGTGGTCGTTTTTCCTGCGTCCTGTCTGGTAAGTGCAAAGGATCAGCCTGGACGCCGAAATTTTCACCTGTAAGATTTGAAAAATCAACGAATAAAAGTGTAAACGGTTGGCCGGCGCAAAAAACAAATGACGTCATGAAACCGACAGCGCAGGAACAGAAAGTGCACTACAAGCAATTGTCCGATAGGAGGCGAGAGGTTCAGATATGGACTCAGAGCGCCAGAGCGATGAATTGCTTGTAACGCAGCGCAAATATAATCCGGAAATCTCTGCAACAAGAGATCACCTAATCGCGAGGAATCCGGCAAAGCAATTCTAGCAGGTAGAGGACACGACCGCCCACAGCGCCCTCTGGTGGTCGCTCTCACCTGATCTCCGCAGAGGACTCTCCGCACAGGGTTTTGTGCCGCCGTCCGGTGATTCTGAGTTTGAAGTAGATTTAAAAATCTTGTGATCACAACTAGAAGGAAGGAAGGAGAATGTGAATCTATAGACGCTGCACCCCCCGCACGGACCGTACCACCACAGTCATACACTCCAGGAAAAGCGGACCCGGGAAAGCTGGGTGTCAGCTTCAGGAGGAAGTCCCAGCTGCCATACTGGTGGTCACCCAGCTCTTCCAAAGTGGGAAACTAAGAAACTGATAAACTGACAAATCAGCTGAAAAAGATCCTCTTGACCCCCAACTACAGCGTGGACGTGCAGGAGCACGGAGGAGTCATCCTCGGGAGCTGGTCCCACGAGCGCCCTGCGCCCAGCAGTAGCCGCCACGAGCGCACTGCGCCCAGCAGTGGCCCCCACGAGCGTCCTGCGCCCAGCAGTGGCCCCCACGAGCACCCTCCAGACACCACGCTTGCAGCACAGACTGTGACTGCTCTTGTTCCCAGTAAAGCAGCAGCCGGAGTCACCTGTGACACGTATGGCTTGTTGATGGTCGGAATGGGGAGTCCTGAGAACCTGACGGGTGACCCACAGCTTTATGTAACGTAACACTTGGTTTTGTGAGGAAATCAGCGGTGTCTGGGAACTCAACGGGCGAGCGGCTGAACGCAGAACTGTGACTGGGCGAGTTCAACGGGCTCAGACTGGGAGAAGTACCTGAAAGACAGAGACAATGGAAGTGATATCACACAATAACCATGGCTGATAACAGGGGGCAATAGACTGTATTCTCCTGTCCTACAGTCATCCTCTCCCCTGAAATGGCTGATAACAGGGGCAATAGACTGTATTCTCCTGTCCTACAGTCATCCTCTCCCCTGAAATGGCTGATAACGGGAGCAATAGACTGTATTCTCCTGTCCTACAGTCATCCTCTCCCCTGATATGGCTGATAACAGGGGGCAATAGACTGTATTCTCCTGTCCTACAGTCATCCTCTCCTCTGAAATGGCTGATAACAGGGGGCAATAGACTGTATTCTCCTGTCCTACAGTCATCCTCTCCCCTGAAATGGCTGATAACAGGGAGCAATAGACTGTATTCTCCTGTCCTACAGTCATCCTCTCCCCTGAAATGGCTGATAACAGGGGGCAATAGACTGTATTCTCCTGTCCTACAGTCATCCTCTCCACTGAAATGGCTGATAACAGGGGGCAATAGACTGTATTCTCCTGTCCTACAGTCATCCTCTCCCCTGAAATGGCTGATAACAGGGGCAATAGACTGTATTCTCCTGTCCTACAGTCATCCTCTCCCCTGAAATGGCTGATAACAGGGGGCAATAGACTGTATTCTCCTGTCCTACAGTCATCCTCTCCCCTGAAATGGCTGATAACAGGAGGCAATAGACTGTATTCTCCTGTCCTACAGTCATCCTCTCCCCTGAAATGGCTGATAACAGGGAGCAATAGACTGTATTCTCCTGTCCTACAGTCATCCTCTCCCCTGAAATGGCTGATAACAGGGGCAATAGACTGTATTCTCCTGTCCTACAGTCATCCTCTCCCTGAAATGGCTGATAACAGGGAGCAATAGACTGTATTCTCCTGTCCTACAGTCATCCTCTCCCCTGAAATGGCTGATAACAGGGGGCAATAGACTGTATTCTCCTGTCCTACAGTCATCCTCTCCCCTGAAATGGCTGATAACAGGGGGCAATAGACTGTATTCTCCTGTCCTACAGTCATCCTCTCCCCTGAAATGGCTGATAACAGGGGCAATAGACTGTATTCTCCTGTCCTACAGTCATCCTCTCCCCTGAAATGGCTGATAACAGGGGGCAATAGACTGTATTCTCCTGTCCTACAGTCATCCTCTCCCCTGAAATGGCTGATAACAGGAGGCAATAGACTGTATTCTCCTGTCCTACAGTCATCCTCTCCCCTGAAATGGCTGATAACAGGAGGCAATAGACTGTATTCTCCTGTCCTACAGTCATCCTCTCTCCTGAAATGGCTGATAACAGGGGCAATAGACTGTATTCTCCTGTCCTACAGTCATCCTCTCCCCTGAAATGGCTGATAACAGGGGGCAATAGACTGTATTCTCCTGTCCTACAGTCATCCTCTCCCGTGAAATGGCTGATAACAGGGGCAATAGATTGTATTCTCCTGTCCTACAGTCATCCTCTCCCGTGAAATGGCTGATAACAGGGGGCAATAGACTGTATTCTCCTGTCCTACAGTCATCCTCTCCCGTGAAATGGCTGATAACAGGGGCAATACATTGTATTCTCCTGTCCTACAGTCATCCTCTCCCCTGAAATGGCTGATAACAGGGAGCAATAGACTGTATTCTCCTGTCCTACTGTCATCCTCTCCCCTGAAATGGCTGATAACAGGGGGCAATAGATTGTATTCTCCTGTCCTACAGTCATCCTCTTCCCTGAAATGGCTGATAACAGGGGGCAATAGACTGTATTCTCCTGTCCTACAGTCATCCTCTCCCCTGAAATGGCTGATAACAGGGGGCAATAGACTGTATTCTCCTGTCCTACAGTCATCCTCTCCCCTGAAATGGCTGATAACAGGGAGCAATAGACTGTATTCTCCTGTCCTACAGTCGTCCTCTCCCCTGAAATGGCTGATAACAGGGGGCAATAGACTGTATTCTCCTGTCCTACAGTCATCCTCTCCCCTGAAATGGCTGATAACAGGCAGCAATAGACTGTATTCTCCTGTCCTACAATCATCCTCTTCCCTGAAATGGCTGATAACAGGGAACAATAGACTGTATTCTCCTGTCCTACAGTCATCCTCTCCCCTGAAATGGCTGATAACAGGGAGCAATAGACTGTATTCTCCTGTCCTACAGTCATCCTCTCCCTGAAATGGCTGATAACAGGGGCAATAGACTGTATTCTCCTGTCCTACAGTCATCCTCTCCCCTGAAATGGCTGATAACAGGGAGCAATAGACTGTATTCTCCTGTCCTACAGTCATCCTCTCCCCTGAAATGGCTGATAACAGGGAGCAATAGACTGTATTCTTCCTGTCCTACAGTCATCCTCTCCCCTGAAATGGCTGATAACAGGGGGCAATAGACTGTATTTTCCTGTCCTACAGTCATCCTCTCCTCTGAAATGGCTGATAACAGGGAGCAATAGATTGTATTCTCCTGTCCTACAGTCATCCTCTCCCCTGAAATGGCTGATAACAGGGGGCAATAGACTGTATTCTCCTGTCCTACAGTCATCCTCTCCCCTGAAATGGCTGATAACAGGGGGCAATAGACTGTATTCTCCTGTCCTACAGTCATCCTCTCCCCTGAAATGGCTGATAACAGGGGGCAATAGACTGTATTCTCCTGTCCTACAGTCATCCTCTCCCCTGAAATGGCTGATAACAGGGGCAATAGACTGTATTCTCCTGTCCTACAGTCATCCTCTCCCCTGAAATGGCTGATAACAGGGGCAATAGACTGTATTCTCCTGTCCTACAGTCATCCTCTCCTCTGAAATGGCTGATAACAGGGAGCAATAGACTGTATTCTCCTGTCCTACAGTCATCCTCTCCCCTGAAATGGCTGATAACAGGGACAATAGACTGTATTCTCCTGTCCTACAGTCATCCTCTCCCCTGAAATGGCTGATAACAGGGAGCAATAGACTGTATTCTCCTGTCCTACAGTCATCCTCTCCCCTGAAATGGCTGATAACAGGGGCCAATAGACTGTATTCTCCTGTCCTACAGTCATCCTCTCCCCTGAAATGGCTGATAACAGGGGCAATAGACTGTATTCTCCTGTCCTACAGTCATCCTCTCCCCTGAAATGGCTGATAACAGGGGGCAATAGACTGTATTCTCCTGTCCTACAGTCATCCTCTCCCCTGAAATGGCTGATAACAGGGAGCAATAGACTGTATTCTCCTGTCCTACAGTCATCCTCTCCCCTGAAATGGCTGATAACAGGGAGCAATAGACTGTATTCTCCTGTCCTACAGTCATCCTCTCCCCTGAAATGGCTGATAACAGGGGGCAATAGACTGTATTCTCCTGTCCTACAGTCATCCTCTCCCCTGAAATGGCTGATAACAGGGAGCAATAGACTGTATTCTCCTGTCCTACAGTCATCCTCTCCCTGAAATGGCTGATAACAGGGAGCAATAGACTGTATTCTCCTGTCCTACAGTCATCCTCTCCCCTGAAATGGCTGATAACAGGGGGCAATAGACTGTATTCTCCTGTCCTACAGTCATCCTCCACCCTGAAATGGCTGATAACAGGGGGCAATAGACAGTATTCTCCTGTCCTACAGTCATCCTCTCCTCTGAAATGGCTGATAACAGGGAGCAATAGACTGTATTCTCCTGTCCTACAGTCATCCTCCCCTGAAATGGCTGATAACAGGAGGCAATAGACTGTATTATCCTGTCCTACAGTCATCCTCTCCCCTGAAATGGCTGATAACAGGAGGCAATAGACTGTATTCTCCTGTCCTACAGTCATCCTCCCCTGAAATGGCTGATAACAGGGGGCAATAGACTGTATTCTCCTGTCCTACAGTCATCCTCTCCCCTGAAATGGCTGATAACAGGGGGCAATAGACTGTATTCTCCTGTCCTACAGTCATCCTCTCCCCTGAAATGGCTGATAACAGGGAGCAATAGACTGTATTCTCCTGTCCTACAGTCATCCTCTCCCCTGAAATGGCTGATAACAGGAGGCAATAGACTGTATTCTCCTGTCCTACAGTCATCCTCCACCCTGAAATGGCTGATAACAGGGGGCAATAGACTGTATTCTCCTGTCCTACAGTCATCCTCTCCCCTGAAATGGCTGATAACAGGGGGCAATAGACTGTATTCTCCTGTCCTACAGTCATCCTCTCCCTGAAATGGCTGATAACAGGAGGCAATAGACTGTATTCTCCTGTCCTACAGTCATCCTCTCCCCTGAAATGGCTGATAACAGGGAGCAATAGACTGTATTCTCCTGTCCTACAGTCATCCTCTCCCCTGAAATGGCTGATAACAGGGAGCAATAGACTGTATTCTCCTGTCCTACAGTCATCCTCTCCCCTGAAATGGCTGATAACAGGGAGCAATAGACTGTATTCTCCTGTCCTACAGTCATCCTCTCCCCTGAAATGGCTGATAACAGGGAGCAATAGACTGTATTCTCCTGTCCTACAGTCATCCTCTCCCCTGAAATGGCTGATAACAGGGAGCAATAGACTGTATTCTCCTGTCCTACAGTCATCCTCTCCCCTGAAATGGCTGATAACAGGGGGCAATAGACTGTATTCTCCTGTCCTACAGTCATCCTCTCCCCTGAAATGGCTGATAACAGGGAGCAATAGACTGTATTCTCCTGTCCTACAGTCATCCTCTCCCCTGAAATGGCTGATAACAGGGGACAATAGACTGTATTCTCCTGTCCTACAGTCATCCTCTCCCCTGAAATGGCTGATAACAGGGAGCAATAGACTGTATTCTCCTGTCCTACAGTCATCCTCTCCCCTGAAATGGGTGATAACAGGGGGCAATAGATTGTATTCTCCTGTCCTACAGTCTTCCTCTCCCCTGAAATGGCTGATAACAGGAGGCAGTAGATTGTATTCTCCTGTCCTACAGTCATCCTCTCCCCTGAAATGGCTGATAACAGGGGGCAATAGACTGTATTCTCCTGTCCTACAGTCATCCTCTCCCCTGAAATGGCTGATAACAGGGAGCAATAGACTGTATTCTCCTGTCCTACAGTCATCCTCTCCCCTGAAATGGGTGATAACAGGGGCAATAGATTGTATTCTCCTGTCCTACAGTCTTCCTCTCCCCTGAAATGGCTGATAACAGGAGGCAGTAGATTGTATTCTCCTGTCCTACAGTCATCCTCTCCCCTGAAATGGCTGATAACAGGGGGCAATAGACTGTATTCTCCTGTCCTACAGTCATCCTCTCCCCTGTAATGGCTGATAACAGGGGGCAATAGACTGTATTCTCCTGTCCTACAGTCATCCTCTCCCCTGAAATGGCTGATAACAGAAGGCAATAGACTGTATTCTCCTGTCCTACAGTCATCCTCTCCCCTGAAATGGCTGATAACAGGGGGCAATAGAATGTGGAAATGTTGAGGAATAGAAACACGGTGTCTATTATAAAGCTGCGGGACTTCTCGTGGTAGGAGGACTATTTTCAGGGACTGGACGCCTGTTACAGAACAGCTTCAAACAAGTAACAGAGCATTTGTTCCTGACACACTGTGACGCTCACCAGCTCTCCTGGAGCCCATGTGGGGGGTCAGAGTCACGGATGACGACCTCTGCTTTGGTATTGTCAGCAGGTTGGCGCTGAAGGGTCCATTCGGATAAGATCCTTGACTAAAAAAACAAAAAAACAAACATGAAAAGCGGGCAGCGTGACATGGGGGGGGTCCGGCTTGTGACACCAGCAGACGTCTTGCTGACATTTGTCTCAGACTGTGAGGAGCAGAGCTAGTCCTGCACTCGGGGACATGTCTGGATTTCTGGACTTTGCTGCCACCTGCTGGTAAATGTGCAGCACTGCAGCCCCAGCTCCACATTGCAGGCAGGAGGCGCGAGGTCTCACCTGGAGGCGTTGTAATCCTGATGAGATCTCTTCCCATTACTTCTCTCCCACCTGGAAGCCGCCAGATCCATGGGCGGCAGACCAGAAGCCCCGGAGCTGCGGCGAAGCTGAGGGGTGGGCAGGCTGCTGCGGCTGTTCAGCCCCTGCGGGGGAAAGGACAGAACGATTACAGGGGTGCAGAACCTCAATAATACACAGAAGGCGGCTTGAAGAGTCAGCTCCGCAGCCAAATCTGCAGCAAACTGCACAGGCAACATGCAGAACTGGAGCGGCTGATACCAGAGACAATGCGTCCTACAAACTGGACCAACCCCACTGCTGCGCCGCACACTAGAATCCTCTGACGGCCTCGTCCTGCTCACAGCTGAGGCTCTGTTACAGTTGTATCCAGTCTATCCTGTGAGCTGCACATCCCATACTTCAGACTGATACACAGTAACAAAATCTCAGCTGTGTAAAGTTTTAGTTCAGGGCAGGATTTCTGGTTCACACTAACTGCTAGCAAGCAGAGATCTTGAAAATGGTGCAAAATAAACAGAACATACAAGACTGTAAAAGTCCTCTTTCTACAATGATTAAAGGACCTCTGCTTGCTGTCAGGGTGTGTTACAAGTCAGGGCTTTGCTGCATCTCGTGGCCCCTCAGCTCTGTGCACAGATCGCTGTCTTTACCTTGTGGTACTTGCGCTCGCCTCTATCCATGGTGTCGTCCACCTCCGCGCAGGGGTAGAACCCGGGGAAAGGGGTGAAGGGGTTGACTTTGGGTCTGCAGGAGCCTGAGAACGCCCCCATGAGGCTGTTAATGCTGCGGAGCGAGGACACCACCTGCGGGGACAGGGACGGGTCCACCAGCAGCTCCGACACCATGTTGCGCGCCTCGTTCAGCACAGACAGGTCCACGCCGTTCCCACCACCAGCGTTCTGCAAGAAGACAGCGAGCGTCAGAGTGCACCGCTCCTCACCGCGGGGCCCCATGTAGTGTCACCACATCCCACAATGCACTGCTTCCCACCGTGGGGCCCCACATAGAGTCACCATATCCCACAATACACTGCTCCCCACTGTGGGGCCCCATGTAGTGTCACCATATTCCACAATGTATTGCGCTCCACTGCGGGGCCCCACAGTGTCACCCCATCCCACAAAGCACTGCTCCCTGATGTGGGGCCCCACATAGTGTCACCACATCCCACAATACACTGCTCTCCACAGAGGGGCCCCACATAGAGTTACCATATCCCACAATACACTGCTCCCCACTGAGAGGCTCCATGTAGTGTCACCACATCCCACAATGCACTGCTCTCCACTGCGGGGCCCCACATAGCGTCACCATATCCCACAATACACTGCCTCCCACCGTGGGGCCCCATGTAGCGTCACCACATCCCACAATACACTGCTCCTCACCGCGGGGCCCCATGTAGCGTCACCACATCCCACAATGCACTGCTTCCCACCGTGGGGCCCCACATAGAGTCACCATATCCCACAATACACTGCTCCCCACTGTGGGGCCCCATGTAGTGTCACCATATTCCACAATGCATTGCGCTCCACTGCGGGGCCCCACAGTGTCACCCCATCCCACAAAGCACTGCTCCCTGATGTGGGGCCCCACATAGTGTCACCACATCCCACAATACACTGCTCTCCACAGAGGGGCCCCACATAGAGTTACCATATCCCACAATACACTGCTCCCCACTGAGAGGCTCCATGTAGTGTCACCACATCCCACAATGCACTGCTCTCCACAGAGGGGCCCCACATAGAGTTACCATATCCCACAATACACTGCTCCCCACTGTGGGGCCCCATGTAGTGTCACCACATCCCACAATGCACTGCTCTCCACAGAGGGGCCCCACATAGAGTTACCATATCCCACAATACACTGCTCCCCACTGTGGGGCCCCATGTAGTGTCACCACATCCCACAATGCACTGCTCTCCACTGCGGGGCCCCACATAGCGTCACCATATCCCACAATACACTGCTTCCCACCGTGGGGCCCCATGTAGTGTCACCACATCCCACAATACACTGCTCTCCACTGCAGGGCCCCACATAGCGTCACCATATCTCACAATACACTGCTCCCCACTGTGGGGCCCCATGTAGTGTCACCACATCCCACAATGCACTGCTCTCCACTGCGGGGCCCAACATAGCGTCACCATATCCCACAATATACTGCTCCCCACTATGGGGCCCCATGTAGTGTCACCATATTCCACAATGCATTGCGCTCCACTGCGGGGCCCCACAGTGTCACCCCATTCCACAAAGCACTGCTCCCTGATGTGGGGCCCCATGTAGCGTCACCAATGCAGCAGGAACTGCACAGACACTGAACAAGCAGGGGAGGCAATGGCACTGTGAGCGCAGCTCTGGATGTGACTAGAGTATAAGACATGATGTAACAGCAGCTCTGGATGTGACTGGAGTATAAGACATGATGTAACAGCAGCTCTGGATGTGACTGGAGTATAAGACATGATGTAGCTGCAGCTCTGGATGTGACTGGAGTATAAGACATGATGTAACAGCAGCTCTGGATGTAACAGGAGTATAAGACACGATGTAGCTGCAGCTCTGGATGTGACTGGAGTATAAGACATGATGTAACAGCAGCTCTGGATGTGACTGGAGTATAAAGCCTGATGTAACAGCAGCTCTGGATGTGACTGGAGTATAAAACATGATGTAGCAGCAGCTCTGGATGTGACTGGAGTATAAGACATGATGCAACAGCAGCTCTGGATGTGACTGGAGTATAAGACATGATGCAACAGCAGCTCTGGATGTGACTGGAGTATAAGGCCTGATGTAACAGCAGCTCTGGATGTGACTGGAGTATAAAGCCTGATGTAACAGCAGCTCTGGATGTGACTGGAGTATAAAGCCTGATGTAACAGCAGCTCTGGATGTGACTGGAGTATAAAGCCTGATGTAACAGCAGCTCTGGATGTGACTGGAGTATAAGACATGATGTAACAGCAGCTCTGGATGTGACTGGAGTATAAGACATGATGTAACAGCAGCTCTGGATGTGAGCAGTGTACTTACCTGGTATTGGGGTTTGTACCACTGTTTAAAGTCCCAGTCCCAGAGAATCATCTGAAATGAGAGAAAAAGATGGAAAGTAAATAAGAAGATTTAAAAATTTGCGGCGATTATATAAGACGAACGAGGAAATAACACAATGTGCCGAGTGCTCCAGCTGTGAACAAACTGTCACTAATTACAGAGGCGGAGGAAGAACCTGCCAACCTCGAACGCGCCAATATATTTACTCAGCAACAGGAAAGTGGAAATACGGGTAAGGGGCGAGCGCCGCGGTCACATGACCTTCATTCTGGCTTCCATGGAGACTCACCCAGCTTTCCCAGGGTCCTGCAGCAATGTAAACGATAGGAAAGCTGGGTGACAACCGATAGGGCCAGCTCACAGGTTGTCACCTCACAGGTTGTCACCCAGCGGTCTTATTCAAACAGGACTCTAGGAAAGCTGGGTGACATGCACAGCATGGGCACAGTACAGAGCGCTGCCCCCTGCTGGAAGCACAGGATACAGACACCCCCATAATAACTATAGGGGTTCATAAGAAGCATCACAGAACTACAGCTCCCAGCATCCTCAGAACAATGTGAAGACGATGGGGGAGGGCGCTGGCAGAAATACAGAAACCACAGAGCAGCGGATCTTATCTGACAGCCACTGACGTCAATGGGGCTCAGTGTGAGGAGAGCGCGGGTCGCGAGGCACAGCAGCTCAACAGCCAATGTCATCGCTTCTGCAGCCATCTAATAGACTCCTCATCTTATTTCAAGGTATCTGCTTGCTGGCAATGAATAGAAATATTCTTATTTGCATCCAGATCCGGACACATACTTCTCACCTCAGGTTTTGCAACAATGAATTCCCTTCCAGCAAATCCTGTGAGGCAACTACATCATTAGTAAAAGACTCTCCTGATTGTTTGTTACAATGTATCAGCATGGAGTGTCTGAATATATTGTGACAAACCCTCAGCAGTGAGCCTATCAGGAAAGGACAGGAAACTTTTGTCTCAAGAGGACAGTAACTAATTCTCAGCTCTGTGAGCAGGGCCAGGTCAGGATGGGTTTTCAGCCTTTGGATATATTTTTATATTCTTCACTGTCACAAAGCAGAGATCTTGAAAATGGCGAAGAACTGAAACATAGTAACAGATCCACTGGATTTCAGCTCCTGACAGTCTGATGGGATGAAATAGTGAACGAAGCAGCACAAGGAAGTGGAATCACATGACCACGAGAACATGAGGTTGTGACTTTAACCGCAATAAACGGGCGTAAAGTCAGTTCATGGAAAATCAATGAAAACAGGTCAAATCCATAAGCGGAACCCCGAAAACCACACACCCACAAATATCAATCACCCAGTGTGTAAAGTCACCTGGCCCCGAGAAATCTGGGTGACTGGCGGGGATACACTGTATCACCAGGCTCAGAGAAGGGATACACTGTATCACCAGGCACAAAGAGCAGATTCTACCCCCCCCCCCCCCAACTGAAAACAGGGAGCAATAGACTGTATTTTCCTGTCCTACAGTCACACTCTCCCCTGAAATGGCTGATAACAGGGGGCAATAGACTGTATTCTCCTGTCCTACAGTCATCCTCTCCCCTGAAATGGCTGATAACAGGGAGCAATAGACTGTATTCTCCTGTCCTACAGTCATCCTCCCCTGAAATGTCTGATAACAGGAGGGCAATAGACTGTATTCTCCTGTCCTACAGTCATCCTCTCCCCTGAAATGGCTGATAACAGGGAGCAATAGTCTGTATTCTCCTGTCCTACAGTCACCCTCTCCCCTGAAATGGCTGATAACAGGGGATAATAGACTGTATTCTCCTGTCCTACAGTCATCCTCTCCCCTGAAATGGCTGATAACAGGGGGCAGTAGATTGTATTCTCCTGTCCTACAGTCACCCTCTCCCCTGAAATGGCTGATAACATGGAGCAATAGACTGTATTCTCCTGTCCTACAGTCATCCTCTCCCCTGAAATGGCTGATAACAGGGGGCAATAGACTGTATTCTCCTGTCCTACAGTCATCCTCTCCCCTGAAATGGCTGATAACAGGGGGCAATAGACTGTATTCTCCTGTCCTACAGTCACCCTCTCCCCTGAAATGGCTGATAACAGGGGGCAATAGACTGTATTCTCCTGTCCTACAGTCATCCTCTCCCCTGAAATGGCTGATAACAGGAGGCAATAGACTGTATTCTCCTGTCCTACAGTCATCCTCTCCCCTGAAATGGCTGATAACAGGGGGCAATAGACTGTATTCTCCTGTCCTACAGTCATCCTCTCTGCTGAAATGGCTGATAACAGGAGGCAATAGACTGTATTCTCCTGTCCTACAGTCATCCTCTCCCCTGAAATGGCTGATAACAGGGAGCAATAGATTGTATTCTCCTGTCCTACAGTCATCCTCTCCCCTGAAATGGCTGATAACAGGGAACAATAGACTGTATTCTCCTGTCCTACAGTCATCCTCTCCCCTGAAATGGCTGATAACAGGGGCAATAGATTCTATTCTCCGGTCCTACAGTCATCCTCTCCCCTGAAATGGCTGATAACAGGGGGCAATAGACTGTATTCTCCTGTCCTACAGTCATCCTCTCCCCTGAAATGGCTGATAACAGGGGCAATAGACTGTATTCTCCTGTCCTACAGTCATCCTCCCCCCTGAAATGGCTGATAACAGGAGGCAATAGACTGTATTCTCCTGTCCTACAGTCATCCTCTCCCCTGAAATGGCTGATAACAGGGAGCAATAGACTGTATTCTCCTGTCCTACAGTCATCCTCTCCCCTGAAATGGCTGATAACAGGGGTAATAGACTGTATTCTCCTGTCCTACAGTCATCCTCTCCCCTGAAATGGCTGATAACAGGGGCAATAGACTGTATTCTCCTGTCCTACAGTCATCCTCTCCCCTGAAATGGCTGATAACAGGGGCAATAGACTGTATTCTCCTGTCCTACAGTCATCCTCTCCGCTGAAATGGCTGATAACAGGGGCAATAGACTGTATTCTCCTGTCCTACAGTCATCCTCTCCCCTGAAATGGCTGATAACAGGGGGATATAGACTGTATTCTCCTGTCCTACAGTCATCCTCTCCCCTGAAATGGCTGATAACAGGGAGCAATAGACTGTATTCTCCTGTCCTACAGTCATCCTCTCCCCTGAAATGGCTGTTAACAGGGGGTAATAGACTGTATTCTCCTGTCCTACAGTCATCCTCTCCCCTGAAATGGCTGATAACAGGGGGCAATAGACTGTATTCTCCTGTCCTACAGTCATCCTCTCCCCTGAAATGGCTGATGACAGGAGCAATAGACTGTATTCTCCTGTCCTACAGTCATCCTCTCCCCTGAAATGGCTGATAACAGGGGGCAATAGACTGTATTCTCCTGTCCTACAGTCATCCTCTCCCCTGAAATGGCTGATAACAGGGAGCAATAGACTGTATTCTCCTGTCCTACAGTCATCCTCTCCCCTGAAATGGCTGATAACAGGGAGCAATAGACTGTATTCTCCTGTCCTACAGTCATCCTCTCCCCTGAAATGGCTGATAACAGGGGGCAATAGACTGTATTCTCCTGTCCTACAGTCATCCTCTCCGCTGAAATGGCTGATAACAGGGGGTAATAGACTGTATTCTCCTGTCCTACAGTCATCCTCTCCCCTGAAATGGCTGATAACAGGGGCAATAGACTGTATTCTCCTGTCCTACAGTCATCCTCTCCGCTGAAATGGCTGATAACAGGGGGCAATAGACTGTATTCTCCTGTCCTACAGTCATCCTCTCCCCTGAAATGGCTGATAACAGGGAGCAATAGATTGTATTCTCCTGTCCTACAGTCATCCTCTCCTCTGAAATGGCTGATAACAGGGAGCAATAGACTGTATTCTCCTGTCCTACAGTCATCCTCTCCCCTGAAATGGCTGATAACAGGGGCAATAGACTGTATTCTCCTGTCCTACAGTCATCCTCTCCCCTGAAATGGCTGATAACAGGGGCAATAGATTCTATTCTCCTGTCCTACAGTCATCCTCTCCCTGAAATGGCTGATAACAGGGGCAATAGACTGTATTCTCCTGTCCTACAGTCATCCTCTCCCCTGAAATGGCTGATAACAGGGGCAATAGACTGTATTCTCCTGTCCTACAGTCATCCTCTCCGCTGAAATGGCTGATAACAGGGGCAATAGATTCTATTCTCCTGTCCTACAGTCATCCTCTCCCCTGAAATGGCTGATAACAGGGGGCAATAGACTGTATTCTCCTGTCCTACAGTCATCCTCTCCCCTGAAATGGCTGATAACAGGGGGCAATAGACTGTATTCTCCTGTCCTACAGTCATCCTCTCCCCTGAAATGGCTGATAACAGGGGCAATAGACTGTATTCTCCTGTCCTACAGTCATCCTCTCCCTGAAATGGCTGATAACAGGAGGCAATAGACTGTATTCTCCTGTCCTACAGTCATCCTCTCCCCTGAAATGGCTGATAACAGGGGGCAATAGACTGTATTCTCCTGTCCTACAGTCATCCTCTCCCCTGAAATGGCTGATAACAGGGGGCAATAGACTGTATTCTCCTGTCCTACAGTCATCCTCTCCCCTGAAATGGCTGATAACAGGGGGCAATAGACTGTATTCTCCTGTCCTACAGTCATCCTCTCCCCTGAAATGGCTGATAACAGGGAGCAATAGACTGTATTCTCCTGTCCTACAGTCATCCTCTCCCCTGAAATGGCTGATAACAGGGGCAATAGACTGTATTCTCCTGTCCTACAGTCATCCTCTCCCCTGAAATGGCTGATAACAGGGGCAATAGACTGTATTCTCCTGTCCTACAGTCATCCTCTCCCCTGAAATGGCTGATAACAGGGAGCAATAGACTGTATTCTCCTGTCCTACAGTCATCCTCTCCCCTGAAATGGCTGATAACAGGGGGCAATAGACTGTATTCTCCTGTCCTACAGTCATCCTCTCCCTGAAATGGCTGATAACAGGGGCAATAGACTGTATTCTCCTGTCCTACAGTCATCCTCTCCCCTGAAATGGCTGATAACAGGGAGCAATAGACTGTATTCTCCTGTCCTACAGTCATCCTCTCCCCTGAAATGGCTGATAACAGGGGGCAATAGACTGTATTCTCCTGTCCTACAGTCATCCTCTCCCCTGAAATGGCTGATAACAGGGGGCAATAGACTGTATTCTCCTGTCCTACAGTCATCTTCTCCCCTGAAATGGCTGATAACAGGGGGCAATAGACTGTATTCTCCTGTCCTACAGTCATCCTCTCCCCTGAAATGGCTGATAACAGGGGGTAATAGACTGTATTCTCCTGTCCTACAGTCGTCCTCTCCCCTGAAATGGCTGATAACAGGGAGCAATAGACTGTATTCTCCTGTCCTACAGTCATCCTCTCCCCAGTTGTAGTGGCTGATAACAGGGAGCAATAGACTGTATTCTCCTGTCCTACAGTCATCCTCTCCCCTGAAATGGCTGATAACAGGGGGCAATAGACTGTATTCTCCTGTCCTACAGTCATCCTCTCCCCTGAAATGGCTGATAACAGGGGGCAATAGATTGTATTCTCCTGTCCTACAGTCATCCTCTCCCCTGAAATGGCTGATAACAGGGGGCAATAGACTGTATTCTCCTGTCCTACAGTCATCCTCTCCTCTGAAATGGCTGATAACAGGGGGCAATAGATTGTATTCTCCTGTTCTACAGTCATCCTCTCCCCTGAAATGGCTGATAACAGGGGGCAATGGACTGTATTCTCCTGTCCTACAGTCATCCTCTCCCCTGAAATGGCTGATAACAGGGGCAATAGATTGTATTCTTCTGTCCTACAGTCATCCTCTCCCCTGAAATGGTTGATAACAGGGGCAATAGACTGTATTCTCCTGTCCTACAGTCATCCTCTCCCCTGAAATGGCTGATAACAGGGGGCAATAGACTGTATTCTCCTGTCCTACAGTCATCCTCCCCCTGAAATGGCTGATAACAGGGTGCAATAGACTGTATTCTCCTGTCCTACAGTCATCCTCTCCCCTGAAATGGCTGATAACAGGGAGCAATAGACTGTATTCTCCTGTCCTACAGTCATCCTCTCCCCTGAAATGGCTGATAACAGGGAGCAATAGACTGTATTCTCCTGTCCTACAGTCATCCTCCCCCCTGAAATGGCTGATAACAGGGAGCAATAGACTGTATTCTCCTGTCCTACAGTCATCCTCTCCCCTGTAATGGCTGATAACAGGGGGCAATAGATTGTATTCTCCTGTCCTACAGTCATCCTCTCCCCTGTAATGGCTGATAACAGGGGGCAATAGACTGTATTCTCCTGTCCTACAGTCATCCTCTCCCCTGATGGCTGATAACAGGGGGCAATAGATTGCATTCTCTTGTCCTACAGTCATCCTCTCCCCTGAAATGGCTGATAACAGGGGGTAATAGACTGTATTCTCCTGTCCTACAGTCATCCTCTCCGTGGCCTGAAATGGCTCAGTACTGGAGAACAACCACTAGATGGCAGCACACGTCTGGCTCCAGCAGAGTCAGTTTGAAGTCACAGTAAAATTCAGAAATAAATCCACGGACTCTGATTGTCATTATCAGCGGCAGACAGAACAGAGTCCCTCTACCTTTGGCGCAATCTCCCAATCCTAAAATAGCACTCACCGGGTGGAGCAGTAGGATCACGCGGAACGATCACACGTGTAACCTGTCCATCTCCCAATTACTGACACTACTCACTGGGGCAGATTTACTATAGTGTTTGCTCCTGTTTTTAGTCTAAAAAATGCTGTCTTATTCTCTGTCACATTTACTACTGAAATTGTGCCCGTTTTGGAGGCTTTTGCGCCTCATTCGACTATTTAGATTTTTGAGACTATTTTGGAAGTTTTCTAAGTTTTGTGCCTTTTTTCCCCAACCTGTTTACGTAGGAGCGCCTTTCTGCACCTGAGCTTGCACACTTTTCTTTGTTTTCAGTGGTGAAGTGCAACTTTCCAGGAGACCGACTTTTCTCCTCAAAGAGTCAACTTTTTTCATGGGCAAATAAATGAGACCAGTCTAAGTGAATATGAACCTGCTGTACTGAAAAACAACCACCAGAGGGCAGACTAATAGCAATACGCAGAGCCTAATTCATCAACCGCTGTGCGGCTGCTAAAAAATACTCGCCGGGCTTAAAGGGGTTCTCTGGGCTTTTAATATTGATGACCTATCCACAAGAAGAGCAGCACATAAAGGGGGTTAAAAGCAGAGTCCACCCTCCAGATATAAGATTATAACAGTGACATCACCACTCTCCGGACAAAAGGTTATAAACAGTGACATCAGACCTCTTCAGATATAAGGATGGACCAGTGACATCACCAGTGTCCAGATATAAGATTATAACAGTGACATCATTAGTCTCCAGATATAAGATTATAACAGTGAAATCAGCACTCTCCAGTCTCCAGATATAAGGATGGACCAGTGACATCACCACTCTCCAGATATAAGGATGGACCAGTGACATCACCAGTGTCCAGATATAAGGTTATAACAGTGACATCACCACTCTCCAGATATAAGGTTATAAACAGTGACATCATCACTCTCCAGTCTCCAGATATAAGGATGGACCAGTGACATCACCACTCTCCAGATATAAGGATGGACCAGTGACATCACCAGTGTCCAGATATAAGGTTATAACAGTGACATCACCACTCTCCAGATATAAGGTTATAAACAGTGACATCATCACTCTCCAGTCTCCAGATATAAGGATGGACCAGTGACATCACCACTCTCCAGATATAAGGTTATAAACAGTGACATCACCACTCTCCAGATATAAGGATGGACCAGTGACATCACCAGTGTCCAGACATAAGATTATAACAGTGACATCACCACTCTCCAGATAGAAGCAGTGGGTCATAGGGCACCCCCAGTCGTGAGCACCTATTATAAGGGTCTGCCCATTATTAGGGGGTCGGGTGCCCCCTGTGACTCCGGTCATCTATCTGCGTGGAGTAGATGCAGGTGAGACAGCGCTGCGTGTGCCATGGTCAGACATCAGTGGAGGACACAGGATTCACCATGGAAACATGACACGATACAAGAGGAACCATAGCAACGGGGAGGAAACCAGGGGGAACCTCAAGTACTCTGACACACGGCGACGGAAGGACAGCGAGTCACCGAATGTCACCTACCAATTCCTGCAGCCCAAATAAACTACACACACTGGACAGCAATTTATCTCCATTTTTACTATCTATGCTTGCTGTCAGAGAATGAAAACATTTACTGAGAGCAAGCTTTAGTCCTGCTCACACAGCTCAGGGTTTGTTACTATAATATCCAAAGCAATAGCACAAGCTCCTTTACTGTCCTGACAGTATGATCCAGTTTACCTGCACTGACACATTGTAACGGTCTACAGTCCAGGCTCTTTAGACCACAGAGGAATGTTCTGTGTGGATACAATAGTAAAAAACCCTCAGCTGTGTGGAATTTTGACCACATATTCACTGACAGCAAGCAGATACCTTGAAATTGGTGAAGAATTGATATCTGAGGGGACCTATGATAATCACAGGGTTAAGGTTACATCACAGACTCACTTTGAACGTTTTCTGTGTTCTCCTAAAATTCATTGTACTTTGATACTTCCCAGTTTGAGCTTAACTAAAGCTTCCCGAGTAATGAATAAAATGCCAGAACTACAGTCAAGACTGACACACGGATAAAGCTGAATTAACCCTGTATCACTGAGGACCCTGCCCATAACTCAGTACAAGATAAAGTGGGGCTCCGCTGTCAACATGTAGGGTTAAATCAGGAGCAGGGGGGCTGTGTGTGATACAATGTAGCCATGGCATTCTTAAAGCGGTACACACAGGTGCAGCGCCCGTTCGGCCATGTTGGATTCTCTCCAGGATACTCTTCAGTCTTGTCAGGAGCAGAAGACAAGAACAAAGAGCAGATCTCCAGACCCCGCCAGGGGAAATATTTCGGGAGGCACCGTGCAGTCTGCGCCCAGGACGACGAGCGCAGCCCATGTAAGGATATAAGCTGCGCACCACGCTGGAACAGAACACACGCAAACCGTAGACCCAATACGGAGAACCCAGAACCCCATAGGAAGGTCTAGGAGTCGCCGCTCACACAAATCCTCATCATCAATTCTTCCATCTATCTGACTCCGGGAAAGCTGGGTGACTGCGGAAATGACATTTACCACGCCTCACACAGAGGATCTCCGTCCGGATTTACCACAATGCTCAAGTAGATTCAGGGCAGCCAAAACATCTGCACCCAGCTTTCCCAGGAGCAGAAACATAAGGCTAAGGATTTTACTTCAGACGAAAAAATCCTCTAGGGGACGACGGCAGCGGAGAACCTCGCGAGGCGGTTACTGGAACGTCTGTTATTATGGGATTCACCTAATTACACGGGGAATGGAGCAATGCTTTAAATTACGAGCACGGGTGCAGAAGGCCACCGGAGATCCAGCTGGCACTGGGACTGCATCTGGGACTATCGCCAAGTCCGCACTGAGGCATGAAGCCTCCTGCAGCCGGATCAACAGGTCCACGAGACGTGGTGACACTTCTACAAGTACTTTTAGTTCTGAGCCTGTGAGATAATAAGAGGTCGCAGCATCTCAGAGCAGAGAAAAAAACCAGGCACATCACAACCAGGCGATACAACTAACCGCAACACAGGATCAGGACACAGGCAAATAACACAAGACACTACACCACACAGGAGTGCAATAAACCCCGACACAAACATACTCTGACCCCATCTAACCAAAACGGGTTCCCAAGTGCAACCAGGTACAAATATAAATAGCTACCATAATAGTGCCTCCTATGTACAAGAATATAACTACTATAATACTGCCTCCTATGTACAAGAATATAACTACTATAATACGGCCTCCTCCTATGTACAAGAATATAACTACTATAATACTGCCTCCCATGTACAAGAATATAACTACTATAATACTGACTCCTATGTACAAGAATATAACTGCTATAATACTGCTCCTATGTACAAGAATATAACTACTATAATACTACCTCCTATGTACAAGAATATAACTACTATAATACTACCTCCTATATACAGGAATATAACTACTGTAATACTTCTCCAATGTACAGGAATATAACTACTATAATACTGCCTCCTATGTACCAGAATATAACTACTATAATACTGCTCCTATGTACAAGAATATAACTACTATAATATTGCTCCTATGTACAGGAATATAACTACTATAATACTGCTCCTATGTACAAGAATATAACTACTATAATACTGCTCCTATGTACAGGAATACAACTGCTATAATACTGCTCCTATGTACAAGAATATAACTACTATAATACTGCCTCCTATGTACAAGAATATAACTACTATAATACTGCTCCTATGTACAAGAATATAACTGCTATAATACTGCCTCCTATGTACAAGAATATAACTACTATAATACTGCTCCTATGTACAAGAATATAACTACTATAATACTGCTTCCTATGTACAAGAATATAACTACTATAATACTGCTTCCTATGTACAAGAATATAACTACTATAATACTGCTCCTATGTACAAGAATATAACTACTATAATACTGCCTCCTCTGTACAAGAATATAACTACTATAATACTGCTCCTATGTACAAGAATATAACTACTATAATACTGCCTCCTATGTACAAGAATATAACTACTATAATACTGCCTCCTCTGTACAAGAATATAACTACTATAATACTGCTCCTATGTACAAGAATATAACTACTATCATACTGCTCCTATGTACAGGCATATAACTACTATAATACTGCTCCTATGTACAAGAATATAACTACTATAATACTGCTCCTATGTACAAGAATATAACTACTATGATACTGCTCCTATGTACAAGAATATAACTACTATAATACTGCCTCCTCTGTACAAGAATATAACTACTATAATACTGCCTCCTCTGTACAAGAATATAACTACTATAATACCGCCTCCTATGTACAAGAATATAACTACTATAATACTGCTCCTATGTACAGGAATATAACTACTATAATACTGCTCCTATGTCTGGGATATAACCTCCAGAGACATGTATATCACATGTGACTGGCTGTGTCTGGCCGGGTCTTGAACACGTCAGGGTCCACTGCGGGGGCCATTTGCCAGGAATGTGACATTCAGTCGGAGTCACCTTGGACATTTGATGATGGAAAACACTGGACAGGCCACGTGACATAAACAGCAGCGATCGACCGCGTCCTGGATCCCTGGGAAAGGCCTGACCTCTACTGACTGCAGCGGTGGGTATCTGGGGGATGACGCCATGTGCTCACAGGTGCTAGACACGTTTCAAACTCTCTAACTTCAATTATTCCTGGGCAAATTACGTGCTGCCGCATAACGCGTGTACAAGAGTCCTCTACTGTCACCCCTTTTACGTGACAATCCACCAGAGGAATCAACAGGAGGGGCCCCGGGTCTCTCTGCCCCTCCGTCAACCCCAGGGTCCTCTTGCCCCCACATATTCAGGTTTTCAAATAATCATTTAATAATTTTAATGCAGGAAGAAGAGGGAAAAGCAGCGAAACCAAATCCTTCCTGACACTTGTGGTATTTGGGCTGAATGCAGCACGCAGGGCAGATTGTGACCGGGACGTGGCCGACTCTGCGATTACGGAGACCGTCTGGACATTGCCCGCTGCACAAACACATGAAGAACAATAACTGGGGAGCAGGAAGTCTGCCCTCCAGCTCTGGAATGCTGCTGACTCTGGGAATGCCACGGGAAGGTCACGCCAACGGCACAACATCGAGGACGAGCCTGGAGGGAGTCACCACCACAACCCGATGGAAAAGTAGCCTTAAAGGGATGGAGACCAGCAACTTCCCATAACACTTTATGTATCTGGTCCTTAACTTTCCAGATCTCAGTTCTCCTAAATTACATCCAGAAGCTGAAAACCCTTCTGACCTGGTCCTGATAACACAGCTGAAGGTTTGTCACTGTTGTATCCAGTCTCAACAGTTCTGTGTGAGCCGAACAATGCGAACACTGGGGATTACCTAAACTGATACATTGTAACAAGGCTGTCACTTCTGTATGTAAACAGTCAAGGATCACAGACTGAGCGACAGCTCTGTAGGCACAGCAAGGTGCAGATTACCGAGACATCTGAAAGCGATTACAGGAAGAAGTAGCATACATCCGCTGAAGATTATTAACCTCATGTCCCCTCAGCCCTGACCTGTTGGGAACACTTCAGCTGAAGGTTGTGTGTGGGATCTATCAGCAATGTTAACCACGTACTGATGCATCAAATAGGAAGAGAGACAAAACCAGACCTTTAAATACCAAAATATTAAATGGTTATTAACAACCTGGAGGCAAAAAGTGCTTTATCTATGGTCGAATTAATTGTGACACGTGTCTGCCCGGTTCAGATGAAATGTGATGGATCCAATGTGCATTAATACCAAATATCAACTGAAAAAGTTTCAAAAACTCAACACAATTATTCAAAAAATAAGTACCATAATAAAACATGACATGGGAACAATAATGGGGTCCTGAAGACCCTTACATACACATAATAGGTACTGAAATGGGGTCCCTGAAGACCCTTAATACACATAATAGGTACAGCAATGGGGTCCTTGAAGACCCTTATATACGCATAATAGGTACTGCAATGGGGTCCCTGAAGACCCTTATATACACATAATAGGTACAGCAATGGGGTCCCTGAAGACCCTTATATACACATATTAGGTACGGGAATGGGGTCTCTGAAGACCCTTATATACAAATAGGTATGGCAATGGGGTCCTTGAAGACCCTTATATACACATAATAGGTACAGCAATGGGGTCCCGGAAGACCCTTATATACGCATAATAGGTACTGCAATGGGGTCCCTGAAGACCCTTATATTCACATAATAGGTACAGCAATGGGGTCCCTGAAGACCCTTATATACACATATTAGGTACAGCAATGGGGTCCCTGAAGATCCTTATATATGCATATTAGGTACAGCAATGGGGTCCCGGAAGACCCTTTTATACACATAATAAGTACAGCAATGGGGTTCCTGAATACCCTTATATACGCATAATAGGTACAGCTATGGGGTCTCTGAAGACCCCTATATACACAATATGTACAGCAATGGGGGTCCTAAAAATCCTTATATACACATAATAGGTACAGCAATAGGCCACTGTTCTTAAGGGCTATCATGGTGACAACAAGACAGGAATAGAGGCTGGAATGGGGGTCTGTCCTCTTCAGGGAGGAGTGCCGCTTTGGTCTCAGATGCAATGATAGCTGGAGTTTGGTCTGAAGACCACATGGACAATGCCATTTCGAGGCCTTAACCAGAAAACGTCACACCAGGCCTACTCCCGGGATTATGGTGTGGGGTGGCATAATGTACGATAGCCAGACCCCTTAGTCTTCATTTCAGGTACACTAACAGCTCAACATTACATTGATTAGGTTGTGGGACCAGTAGTGCGGCCATTACTCCAAAGTGTCTCAGGAGCCAATTTGCTGGGGCTACTGTGAGCAGCCTGCGTGGCCTGAATGTGCTACCATGACCTGCAGCGTCTACAAACTTGTATCCTATTGAGCACATCTGGGACGTCATTGGATGGCAATTGCAAAGGGAGCTGCCAGCAGCGGATCTTGATGATTTGTGTTCCCAAGTGCATTCAGCACAGCAGAACATTCCTCAGACAACCATTAAGAACCTCACTGATAGCTGCCAAGGCAGGTGTAAAAATATGTATTTCTGCGTGGGGCACTCATACTCGACACTGAATAAATAGAGATATTTTGAATATTTTGTTTCCATTTCTTACCATTTGCATATCATTAACATGTCAATCGATCCTGTGATTTCCATAATTTCACAATTTTTCCTTTTTGGTGTTTCAATTTCATGTAAATTTCAGGAATGTAAAACACAAATAAGGAATAGGTACAGCGATGGGGTCCCTGAAGACCATTATATACACACACACAAATAGGTACAGCGATGGGGTCATTGAAGACCATTATATACACACACACAAATAGGTACAGCGATGGGGTCATTGAAGACCATTATATACACACACACACAAATAGGTGCAGCGATGGGGTCATTGAAGACCATTATATACACACACACACACACAAATAGGTGCAGCTATGGGGTCCCTGAAGACCATTATATACACACACACAAATAGGTACAGCGATGGGGTCCTTGAAGACCATTATATATATACACACACACACACAAATAGGTACAGCGATGGGGTCCTTGAAGACCATTATATACACATACACACAAATAGGTACAGCGATGGGGTCCTTGAAGACCATTATATACACACACACAAATAGGTGCAGCTATGGGGTCCCTGAAGACCATTATATATATACACACACACACAAATAGGTACAGCGATGGGGTCCCTGAAGACCATTATATACACACACACAAATAGGTACAGCGATGGGGTCATTGAAGACCATTATACACACACACACACACACACAAATAGGTGCAGCTATGGGGTCCCTGAAGACCATTATATACACACACACAAATAGGTGCAGCGATGGGGTCCCTGAAGACCATTATATATATACACACACACACACAAATAGGTGCAGCGATGGGGTCTCTGAAGACCATTGTATACAAACAAATAGGAGCAACGATGGGGACCCTTGGGTGGGAAAAGTGATGGGAACGCTGAAAACCCTTAACTATACATCATCCTATTGATGTCCAGTATGTTTAGTAGGAGATACACATGAAAACCAGAGCGGGACGCGAGGACGGCGGGCGCTGTGCCATATATACTGAAAGGGCCGTAAATGAGATTCCACTCTTATGGGATGCACAAGGCTTCTCTGTACCACCAGGCCAAGTGCTCAAAAAGAATTCAGCCTCCAGTCATTCATAAAGTCGGCCTTTGTGCTCGCTGCCAGAGACAGACTGACAAGTAACCACTACAAATCATGCAGAAAACGGACACGATATACGTTATAAACCAGGCCGAAAGAGACGGACCCCTAAATAATCACATCCCAGGAGACATGTCCACGAGTCGGCTGAGAAGTTGTCTATTCAGAGTTCCCACAGATGCCACCATCACCAGGTGACAACCACGGAGACCCCAGAGAGCTGGAGCACAATATGCAAGAGATTAATTTCACCTTCTCTCTACTTATAGCTCCAGATATCAGTTATATTATACAGGAGGTGACATCACCGCTCTCCAGATATCAGTTATATTATACAGGAGGTGACATCACCGCTCCCCAGATATCAGTTATATTATACAGGAGGTGACATCACCGCTCTCCAGATATCAGTTATATTATACAGGAGGTGACATCACTGCTCTCCAGATATCAGTTATATTATACAGGAGGTGACATCACCGCTCTCCAGATATCAGTTATATTATACAGGAGGTGACATCACCGCTCTCCAGATATCAGTTATATTATACAGGAGGTGACATCACCGCTCTCCAGATATCAGTTATATTATACAGGAGGTGACATCACCGCTCTCCAGATATCAGTTATATTATACAGGAGGTGACATCACCGCTCTCCAGATATCAGTTATATTATACAGGAGGTGACATCACTGCTCTCCAGATATCAGTTATATTATACAGGAGGTGACATCACCGCTCTCCAGATATCAGTTATATTATACAGGAGGTGACATCACTGCTCTCCAGATATCAGTTATATTATACAGGAGGTGACATCACCGCTCTCCAGATATCAGTTATATTATACAGGAGGTGACATCACCGCTCTCCAGATATCAGTTATATTATACAGGAGGTGACATCACCGCTCTCCAGATATCAGTTATATTATACAGGAGGTGACATCACCGCTCTCCAGATATCCGTTATATTATACAGGAGGTGACATCACTGTTCTGCAGATATCAGTTATATTATACTGGAGGTGACATCACCGCTCTCCAGATATCAGTTATATTATACAGGAGGTGACATCACCGCTCTCCAGATATCAGTTATATTATACAGGAGGTGACATCACCGCTCTCCAGATATCAGTTATATTATACAGGAGGTGACATCACCGCTCTCCAGATATCAGTTATATTATACAGGAGGTGACATCACCGCTCTCCAGATATCAGTTATATTATACAGGAGGTGACATCACCGCTCTCCAGATATCAGTTATATTATACAGGAGGTGACATCACCGCTCTCCAGATATCAGTTATATTATACAGGAGGTGACATCACCGCTCTCCAGATATCAGTTATATTATACAGGAGGTGACATCACCGCTCTCCAGATATCAGTTATATTATACAGGAGGTGACATCACCGCTCCCCAGATATCAGTTATATTATACAGGAGGTGACATCACCGCTCTCCAGATATCAGTTATATTATACAGGAGGTGACATCACTGCTCTCCAGATATCAGTTATATTATACAGGAGGTGACATCACCGCTCTCCAGATATCAGTTATATTATACAGGAGGTGACATCACCGCTCTCCAGATATCAGTTATATTATACAGGAGGTGACATCACCGCTCTCCAGATATCAGTTATATTATACAGGAGGTGACATCACCGCTCTCCAGATATCAGTTATATTATACAGGAGGTGACATCACCGCTCTCCAGATATCAGTTATATTATACAGGAGGTGACATCACCGCTCTGCAGATATCAGTTATATTATACAGGAGGTGACATCACCGCTCTCCAGATATCAGTTATATTATACAGGAGGTGACATCACCGCTCTCCAGATATCAGTTATATTATACAGGAGGTGACATCACCGTCCAGATATCAGTTATATTATACAGGAGGTGACATCACCGCTCTCCAGATATCAGTTATATTATACAGGAGGTGACATCACCGCTCTCCAGATATCAGTTATATTATACAGGAGGTGACATCACCGCTCTCCAGATATCAGTTATATTATACAGGAGGTGACATCACCGCTCTCCAGATATCAGTTATATTATACAGGAGGTGACATCACCGCTCTCCAGATATCAGTTATATTATACAGGAGGTGACATCACCGCTCTCCAGATATCAGTTATATTATACAGGAGGTGACATCACCGCTCTCCAGATATCAGTTATATTATACAGGAGGTGACATCACCGCTCTCCAGATATCAGTTATATTATACAGGAGGTGACATCACCGCTCTCCAGATATCAGTTATATTATACAGGAGGTGACATCACCGCTCTCCAGATATCAGTTATATTATACAGGAGGTGACATCACCGCTCCCCAGATATCAGTTATATTATACAGGAGGTGACATCACCGCTCTCCAGATATCAGTTATATTATACAGGAGGTGACATCACGCTCAGATATCAGTTATATTATACAGGAGGTGACATCACCGCTCTCCAGATATCAGTTATATTATACAGGAGGTGACATCACCGCTCTCCAGATATCAGTTATATTATACAGGAGGTGACATCACCGCTCTCCAGATATCAGTTATATTATACAGGAGGTGACATCACCGCTCTCCAGATATCAGTTATATTATACAGAAGGTGACATCACCGCTCTCCAGATATGTTATATTATACAGGAGGTGACATCACCGCTCTCCAGATATCAGTTATATTATACAGGAGGTGACATCACCGCTCTGCAGATATCAGTTATATTATACAGGAGGTGACATCACCGCTCCCCAGATATCAGATATATTATACAGGAGGTGACATCACCGCTCTCCAGATATCTGTTATATTATACAGGAGGTGACAGATATCAGTTATATTATACAGGAGGTGACATCACCGCTCTCCAGTTATATTATACAGGAGGTGACATCACCGCCCTCCAGATATCAGTTATATTATACAGGAAGTGACATCACCGCTCTCCAGATATCAGTTATATTATACAGGAGGTGACATCACCGCTCTCCAGATATCAGTGATATTATACAGAAGGTGACATCACCGCTCTCCAGATATCAGTGATATTATACAGAAGGTGACATCACCGCTCTCCAGATATGTTATATTATACAGGAGGTGACATCACTGCTCTCCAGATATCAGTTATATTATACAGGAGGTGACATCACCGCTCTCCAGATATCAGTTATATTATACAGGAGGTGACATCACCGCTCTCCAGATATCAGTTATATTATACAGGAGGTGACATCACCACTCTCCAGATATCAGTTATATTATACAGGAGGTGACATCACCGCTCCCCAGATATCAGTTATATTATACAGGAGGTGACATCACCGCTCTCCAGATATCAGTTATATTATACAGGAGGTGACATCACCGCTCTCCAGATATCAGTTATATTATACAGGAGGTGACATCACCACTCTCCAGATATCAGTTATATTATACAGGAGGTGACATCACCGCTCCCCAGATATCAGTTATATTATACAGGAGGTGACATCACCGCTCTCCAGATATCAGTTATATTATACAGGAGGTGACATCACCGCTCTCCAGATATCAGTTATATTATACAGGAGGTGACATCACCGCTCTCCAGATATCAGTTATATTATACAGGAGGTGACATCACCGCTCTCCAGATATCAGATATATTATACAGGAGGGGACAGATATCAGCTGGCATATATCAGGGGGCTCAGGATATCATGTAAGGGGAAGGCCCCCCAAACCTTTCAGCAGCTATCACCCCCTCCCCCAGCTTCGCTCCTGAGGAAACAATTTTTACATCTCAGCTGTCACCAAAACCACCACATGTCAGAGCGATTCCTGCACAAGCCACAATTACGCGCACGCGGCGATCTCAGAGCAGGAGCGGCCGCCGCCATGTGTGCAGTGAAGAGGAAGTTCACACGGCAACAAAATACTCAAAAATAAGTGAGGGTTAATTAAGTATGAAAAATGCATTGACGTCAGCAGCACTTTACATAAGCAAATACAAATTTAAAGCGAACTTCACCAACTGGCGGCGACCAATTCTCCAAAATCAGAAGAAATGCAACTTCTACATGTATCTAATCCTGTCATGTGTGATACTGTACCTAATCCAGTTATGTTTGATATGCTCTGCTCGGCTGTGTATCTAATCCCCGTCCAGTGTGATACAGTCTCGGTCAGTGGGGCTCGTGCTCTTCTTGTAGCATTTATTACATTGTTACATTCTTAATACAAATCCGTAACAATTATTTATTTATTTTAACTCTTTCAGCCCCAGGAGATTTGTGGGGGCTCATTTTTAAAAAATTTGGGAAGACGAAGAGACTCTAAAAAAATGGAAAATCAGCAATCTAGATGTTTTTTTTTTCCATTTCGGCGTTCGCGGGATGGGATTAATATTATCATATTTTAATAGTAGGGACATGTTTGGATGCGGCGATGCCTGTGATGTCTATTTTTGTTATTTTAGTTTTGGGGATGTTGTGATCACCAAATTGCTTCTGTCATAGATTTCAATGCATTAGTATTTGAGTCTAGGAGAACTTCATGTTCCGATGGAGCCACAGGCAGGGTCCCCACAGGAACGCTGCGGGGAACGCTGCGGCTGCTTCACATCATTCGCTGACCAAGGCTACAAATGGACGGCTCCATGATCACCACTAGGGGGAGCTACTGCAGGCTGCTGTGGTCACATTTGAGTTTGGGGTTAAATGTCTGCGATCGGAGTTATTGCTGATCACAGACACTAACTCCGGGTGCCTGCTGTTTTAAACAGCAGGCGCCCGGTGGCTATGGCACTTGCTGCAGTTGTGAGCGGGCGCCATCATTAAAGACACGACAAGCGCTGTACGTGGTCGGAAAGAGGTTAAAATACAAGGAGATTCACTAGAAAGAAGCCCCAAATATTCTGTTGTAACTCCCGTTAGGTTAATGCAACAGAACCAAAGAAATACGTGACATCCGTAATCGACTGCACCACATGCGATGCTGCAAGTGATCTGTTTGCTGCCGGTCACATTTCGGCGCGGCGCTCCAGGTTCCTGAACGTATTGGCAAGGAAATCAGGGGCGTTGCAGCAATTTCACGTTGGATCCTCCACAGTGCCAGGCTTACCCCAAAGGGAGAAGTCTGGTGGTACCAGACAGAGCGAGCGTGACTCCCACCATCCTGGTGACAAGTCGAAGTACGGGGGTACGTAAGGAGCACACTGCTTCGTCCTAGGGTTATTACAGAATATTCGGGGCCTCTTTCGAGTAAATCTCCCTGTCAAAAGACGGAAAATACAAAGAAGAAACTATCATGCACCATAGGAAATGGATCAACAACCCCCATCACTCCAACTGTAGTGAAACTACAACTCCCAGCATGCATACTTGCTGGGTTGCTCTTGTAACTCCTGTAAACATTGTAGCAGTTGTTACATTGTTGCGCTGTTGTAGCAGTTGACACATTGTTGCGCTGTTGTAGCAGTTGACACATTGTTGCCCTGTTGTAGCAGTTGACACATTGTTGTAGCAGTTGTTACATTGCTGCGCTGTTGTAGCAGTTTATACATTGTTGCGCTGTTGTAGCAGTTGTTACATTGTTGCGCTGTTGTAGCAGTTGTTACATTGTTGCGCTGTTGTAGCAGTTGTTACATTGTTGCGCTGTTGTAGCAGTTGTCACATTGTTGCGCTGTTGTAGCAGTTTATACATTGTTGCGCTTTTGTAGCAGTTGTTACATTGTTGCGCTGTTGTAGCAGTTGTTACATTGTTGCGCTGTTGTAGCAGTTGTTACATTGTTGCGCTGTTCTACCACTATCTCTATTATTCCGCACATGAAGCAATAAACACTTTAGAGAAAGACTCCTCGCATCGGGGCAGCTCACAGTTCTCACCACAAGCTGCACGGTTGCGTTCTCAGGTGCTTTGTAGTGATGGACTTTGCTGCCAGAGTTTAGAGAGGCGCAGCTCTGGAGGAGTCACTGACTCTCCCCCCATGTTTAAGGGTTCGCCCTGAACAGATAAACACACAAAGCCTCTTGTGCAGCTTGCACTGACGTCAGCAGTCGCCCGGCAACAGCAGAGGGTGCAAAAAAGTGCTGCAGAGTGAAGGGAGCGGGTGACACCTCACCGAGAGCAGGACAGCGGCCTGGGGGAGGGTAACAGCTGTCTCCCGAGTCCCAGCTCCACTCCTACTGCTGACTGTCTCCTCAGCCCCAGCTCCACTCCTACCACTGACTGTCTCCTCAGCCCCAGCTCCACTCCTACCACTGACTGTCTCCTCAGCCCCAGCTCCACTCCTAGCACTGACTGTCTCCTCAGCCCCAGCTCCACTCCTACCGCTGACTGTCTCCCGAGTCCCAGCTCCATTCCTACCACTGACTGTCTCCTCAGCCCCAGCTCCACTCCTACCACTGACTGTCTCCTCAGCCCCAGCTCCACTCCTACCACTGACTGTCTCCTCAGCCCCAGCTCCACTCCTACCACTGACTGTCTCCTCAGCCCCAGCTCCACTCCTACTGCTGACTGTCTCCTCAGCCCCAGCTCCACTCCTACCAGGTAGACACAATGGAGGTGACAGATTTTAAAAACGTCACTTATCTGCCACCTCCTCAACTTAGCTTTACCCATTGTGACCCCACCCTGTCCTGCATACCCCCAACGAGATCACCCCAGAGCCTACACCATGTCCTTGTAAAACTCCTCTCCAACACAAGAAATCCCCCAGAGCAACTTCCAGGCTTATTGTACTTTACCTCCTACACCCCCCCCCCTGCACCCATCCACACTGCACCCTACTACACCCCCCTACATTCTTCCAGCACCCATCCACACTACACCTCCCCGTACCCATACACACTGCACCCTACTACACCACCCTGTACCCATACACACTGCACCCCCCTACATTCTTCCAGCACCCATCCACACTACACCCTCCCAGCACCCATCCACACTGCACCCCACAACACCCCCGTACCCATTCACACTGCACCCTACAACACCCCCGTACCCATCCACACTGCACCCTACAACACCCCCATACCCATCCACACTGTACCCTACTACCTAATGTACCCATACACACTGTACCCTACTACCCTCCCCCCCCCATACACACTGAACCCCACTACACCAGTACCCGGCACCCATTGGGACTGGTTTCGGTTCTCAAAAATGTACGGATCGTTATAAAAACACCAACAAAAAGAAGAAACTCTGCAGCGGCCGGATGCATTTCTAATAAGGGCTCATTCACACGACCATATTGTCACTGTGCCCGTGTTGTGGACAGCAAACAGTCTGCAATACATCGGCACTGGTCGTGTGAACTGGTCGTGCGCTGCGGATGCCGACCCACTGACTTGAATGGGTCCGGGATCCGCAACATACAGCAAAAGGTAGGACGTCCTATCTTTCACGGAGTGGAGGCGTGGATCGGAAGCCCATGGGAACACTCAGATGCCCTTCCATGGGCCTCCGCAACGCAAAAGATGAGACCCGTCCCATCTTATGACGTAACTTGAGGATCGGGGACCCATCCATGTCATCCGCAGCGTGGAGTTCCCGGTGCCCGTGTACTGCAGACGCAGATACGCGTCCACCTCTCGCGGTTCGTCCTCCATTCACACTGGCTCAAAAGCTGTAGGTCAAACGGGGCAGAATTCAGGAGCGAGCGATTCTCTGACCAATGAGAGACCATTGTCGTCTGTAAAGAAGTCAGCCATGTTGGAAATTTCCACTTGACAGTGCCTAGTAACTGACCTATATGGGTCACTCGACCAATACATCATCCGGGCGTGCACATTTATATACGTCACGCCCTGCAATAAATCGCCATTACATGCACGGGGCCAATGAACATGTATAGCCAATATCAACTAGAACACACGGAAGCGCCAGCATCGCCTACCGGATGAGCGCTCATTCAGCTGATGGACATGGCCACCGTCAGGATACACAGCATATACAGGACGTTACTGAGCCTGTACCCTACTGCAGAGCTGCGCTCATAAAGCTACAAAGTGAACACAGCTAGTGCTCTGTGCACTGAGCACCTGACTAGTTTGTTACAATGTATCAGTCTGCAGTCCAGGCTGTTCACAGAGCACTGTACAAACTGATACAATTGTATCCACTGCCTCAGAGTGCAAACAAGAGTGTTCCCATTCACTGACAGCAAGCATATCGTCATAAGAAATCTGGAAAGACATCACTGCCCTGCCTCTGGCACCCAAGGTGTTGGGAAACTACAACTCCCACAGAAGTGAGCTGAGCATGCTGGGAGTTGTAGTTTCACAACAGCTGGAGGTTGTTGACCTTTAGCCTGCGAGATGCAGGACAAGGCCGAGGACGGAGCTGGACACTGTCCCAATCTGACTATAAGAGAAGAGGGGGCACATACTTTACTGCCTAACATGGGGAGAGCTTCTTCCTCCGTCTCAACCTATAATAGACCGCTCTCAATGCGATAGTCGGCGCGGGCCTCGCGGAGTGACATCGCCGCCAGCTCAAAGAGAACAGGTGTACGCTAAAGCAACAAACACGGAAGGAGCCGCCCCAGAGCACTGACCTCCCTGTAAGTACCCGCGGGCGGCCACTCACAAAGGGCCACTCCAGAAACCAAAGCAGCGTCTGAAACTGATGAAGCAGGGAGAACGATCGTGTTTACCGCGCCTCCTCCGGAGCGCGCCGAAAAAAAGAGTCTCTGAACAAAGAACACAAATTCAGAGGAAAGAAAACCTCTCCAAAGTTTCAGCGCTAATAGGGGGGTCTCCTGGAGGGCCGTCCCTGGGGTGGGGGTTAGGGGAGGGGTGAAAACCATTGTTAAAACCATTTCTAAAAATAAATAAATAAAATCATAAAAAGATGGGAAGTGAAGGAATTTTGTGGCGCGTTCAGAGCGCGGCGCTCACGTGTCCGGATAAGGACGGCGCTTCAGCAACCTCAGAATCAAACAGATGAGGCAACAACATTGGGAAATATGTTCCTGATTTACAGAGAATCCTGGGTCATTTACACAGACATAACCAAGAGGTCGAGAGCGGCCAGAACACGGAGGAGAAGAGCGAATCCTGCAGACTATTCACGGCACCGAGGTGAAACGAGCTGCAAGGGATACTGGACCAAATATAAGAGCAAAACGGGGTCACCCCCTGAACCCCATATAACATATAGATAGAAGACCAAAAACAGTCAATGAGTTACATCCTGTATTATACTCCAGAGCAGCACTCACTATTCTGCTGGTGCAGTCACTGTGTACATACATTACTTATCCTGTACTGATCCTGAGTTACATCCTGTATTATACTCCAGAGCTGCACTCACTATTCTGCTGGTGCAGTCACTGTGTACATACATTACTTATCCTGTACTGATCCTGAGTTACATCCTGTATTATACTCCAGAGCTGCACTCACTATTCTGCTGGTGCAGTCACTGTGTACATACATTACTTATCCTGTACTGATCCTGAGTTACATCCTGTATTATACTCCAGAGCTGCACTCACTATTCTGCTGGTGCAGTCACTGTGTACATACATTACTTATCCTGTACTGATCCTGAGTTACATCCTGTATTATACTCCAGAGCTGCACTCACTATTCTGCTGGTGCAGTCACTGTGTACATACATTACTTATCCTGTACTGATCCTGAGTTACATCCTGTATTGTACTCCAGAGCTGCACTCACTATTCTGCTGGTGCAGTCACTGTGTACATACATTACTTATCCTGTACTGATCCTGAGTTACATCCTGTATTATACTCCAGAGCTGCACTCACTATTCTGCTGGTGCAGTCACTGTGTACATACATTACTTATCCTGCACTGATCCTGAGTTACATCCTGTATTATACTCCAGAGCTGCACTCACTATTCTGCTGGTGCAGTCACTGTGTACATACATTACTTATCCTGTACTGATCCTGAGTTACATCCGGTATTATACTCCAGAGCTGCACTCACTATTCTGCTGGTGCAGTCACTGTGTACATACATTACTTATCCTGTACTGATCCTGAGTTACATCCTGTATTATACTCCAGAGCTGCACTCACTATTCTGCCGGTGCAGTCACTGTGTACATACATTACTTATCCTGTACTGATCCTGAGTTACATCCTGTATTATGCTCCAGAGCTGCACTCACTATTCTGCTGGTGCAGTCACTGTGTACATACATTACTTATCCTGTACTGATCCTGAGTTACATCCTGTATTATACTCCAGAGCTGCACTCACTATTCTGCCGGTGCAGTCACTGTGTACATAAATTACTTATCCTGTATTATACTCCAGAGCTGCACTCACTATTCTGCTGAAATCTCTGATGATGCTTTCTGAGAAGTGTCATTACACCGGGCCCTGTAGTCATTTACAGGGTTGGTCTCAGTTAAAGGGATATTCCAGAATGTTGCTGATGTGGTGCTGACCTCTCTGGAACGGTGGGGATGAGGGGCGCCGGACCCCCACCGATGAGACACTGACTGCCTACTTTAAGGAGTACGTCAACATGAAAATCCTGGACAATGATTTTAACTAGAAAATTGTGCACACCCCTTTAACCAGAGGCAACGCCCCCTTGTACAATTCAAAGAAAATCCTAATGTGTCTAAAAATAACGTAATAAAACTGATTCAGAGCTCGTAGGTCAAGTTTTTGGCCACAACCGGTACCACAAATGTGGCTTGTTTTCTTCAAGTGGTTGATGCAGAGAAGTAGATGGAAGGCCAAAAAAAAATATATGAAAAAATTTTTTTACAAAGTTTTCTTAAAAAAATAAATAAAAAAAAACTTTCTTCCAGAATGGCGGGCGTTCCTCTGACATCATCACTGAAGGGGTTAAGTGCGGGGTCGCCCCTTCTTTGATGCAGTCAGGTCCAGCGGACAAGGACTGCAGAGCGGGGAGCTAATTGCTGCTCGTGACGTCAGCGGTTGCTGCGGTAACAGGCAAAGTTCTGGAGTCGTTGTTCTTGCATTTCCTCATCCGATCGCACTGAGAACAGCCAATGAGACAGGCGGCTGCACCGCACAGGTTAACCCCTCGCTGGCTGCAGACACGGGCGTTGAAATGTCATAACAGGGTAAAAAATTAAATAGCATAAAAGTTACAAAAAAAAACAAAAACAAAAAAACTTCAATGTCAAGAAGATGAGGAAATCACCCAACTTTGCCAGGAACAGAGGGAGCAAGGAATAGGTCAATACCGTAAAGGAGAAACTGCAGAGCTCAGGTTATAGAGCAGGAGGAGCTGAGCAGATTATATATAAAGGGAACCTGTCACCGTGTAATCTGCAGGTAGCATGTTATAGAGCAGGAGGAGCTGAGCAGATTATATATAAAGAACCTGTCACCGTGTAATCTGCAGGCAGCGTGTTATAGAGCAGGAGGAGCTGAGCAGATTATATAGACAGAGAACCTGTCACCATGTAATCTGCAGGCAGTGTGTTATAGAGCAGGAGGAGCTGAGCAGATTATATATAAAGAGAACCTGTCACCGTGTAATCTGCAGGCAGCGTGTTATAGAGCAGGAGGAGCTGAGCAGATTATATATAAAGAGAACCTGTCACCATGTAATCTGCAGGCAGTGTGTTATAGAGCAGGAGGAGCTGAGCAGATTATATATAGAGAACCTGTCACCATGTAATCTGCAGGCAGTGTGTTATAGAGCAGGAGGAGCTGAGCAGATTATATATACAGAGAACCTGTCACCATGTAATCTGCAGGCAGTGTGTTATAGAGCAGGAGGAGCTGAGCAGATTATATATAAAGAGAACCTGTCACCGTGTAATCTGCAGGCAGCGTGTTATAGAGCAGGAGGAGCTGAGCAGATTATATATAAAGAGAACCTGTCACCATGTAATCTGCAGGCAGCGTGTTATAGAGCAGGAGGAGCTGAGCAGATTATATATAAAGAGAACCTGTCACCATGTAATCTGCAGGCAGCGTGTTATAGAGCAGGAGGAGCTGAGCAGATTATATATAAAGAGAACCTGTCACCATGTAATCTGCAGGCAGCGTGTTATAGAGCAGGAGGAGCTGAGCAGATTATATATAAGAGAACCTGTCACCATGTAATCTGCAGGCAGTGTGTTATAGAGCAGGAGGAGCTGAGCAGATTATATATACAGAGAACCTGTCACCATGTAATCTGCAGGCAGCGTGTTATAGAGCAGGAGGAGCTGAGCAGATTATATATACAGAGAACCTGTCACCATGTAATCTGCAGGCAGTGTGTTATAGAGCAGGAGGAGCTGAGCAGATTATATATAAAGAGAACCTGTCACCATGTAATCTGCAGGCAGCGTGTTATAGAGCAGGAGGAGCTGAGCAGATTATATATAAAGAGAACCTGTCACCGTGTAATCTGCAGGCAGCGTGTTATAGAGCAGGAGGAGCTGAGCAGATTATATATAAAGAGAACCTGTCACCATGTAATCTGCAGGCAGCGTGTTATAGAGCAGGAGGAGCTGAGCAGATTATATATACAGAGAACCTGTCACCATGTAATCTGCAGGCAGTGTGTTATAGAGCAGGAGGAGCTGAGCAGATTATATATATAGAGAACCTGTCACCATGTAATCTGCAGGCAGCGTGTTATAGAGCAGGAGGAGCTGAGCAGATTATATATAAAGAGAACCTGTCACCGTGTAATCTGCAGGCAGCGTGTTATAGAGCAGGAGGAGCTGAGCAGATTATATATAAAGAGAACCTGTCACCATGTAATCTGCAGGCAGCGTGTTATAGAGCAGGAGGAGCTGAGCAGATTATATATAAAGAGAACCTGTCACCATGTAATCTGCAGGCAGCGTGTTATAGAGCAGGAGGAGCTGAGCAGATTATATATAAAGAGAACCTGTCACGTGTAATCTGCAGGCAGCGTGTTATAGAGCAGGAGGAGCTGAGCAGATTATATATAAAGAGAACCTGTCACCGTGTAATCTGCAGGCAGCGTGTTATAGAGCAGGAGGAGCTGAGCAGATTATATATAAAGAGAACCTGTCACCATGTAATCTGCAGGCAGCGTGTTATAGAGCAGGAGGAGCTGAGCAGATTATATATAAAGAGAACCTGTCACCATGTAATCTGCAGGCAGCGTGTTATAGAGCAGGAGGAGCTGAGCAGATTATATATACAG
Source organism: Bufotes viridis (assembly GCA_033119425.1). Taxonomy (NCBI): domain Eukaryota; kingdom Metazoa; phylum Chordata; class Amphibia; order Anura; family Bufonidae; genus Bufotes; species Bufotes viridis. The sequence continues at coordinate 7,908,277 of CM065598.1, read as the reverse complement.
AGAACCTGTCACCATGTAATCTGCAGGCAGTGTGTTATAGAGCAGGAGGAGCTGAGCAGATTATATATACAGAGAACCTGTCACCATGTAATCTGCAGGCAGCGTGTTATAGAGCAGGAGGAGCTGAGCAGATTATATATACAGAGAACCTGTCACCATGTAATCTGCAGGCAGCGTGTTATAGAGCAGGAGGAGCTGAGCAGATTATATATACAGAGAACCTGTCACCATGTAATCTGCAGGCAGCGTGTTATAGAGCAGGAGGAGCTGAGCAGATTATATATATAGAGAACCTGTCACCATGTAATCTGCAGGCAGCGTGTTATAGAGCAGGAGGAGCTGAGCAGATTATATATAAAGAGAACCTGTCACCGTGTAATCTGCAGGCAGCGTGTTATAGAGCAGGAGGAGCTGAGCAGATTATATATACAGAGAACCTGTCACCATGTAATCTGCAGGCAGCGTGTTATAGAGCAGGAGGAGCTGAGCAGATTATATATAAAGAGAACCTGTCACCGTGTAATCTGCAGGCAGCGTGTTATAGAGCAGGAGGAGCTGAGCAGATTATATATAAAGAGAACCTGTCACCATGTAATCTGCAGGCAGTGTGTTATAGAGCAGGAGGAGCTGAGCAGATTATATATACAGAGAACCTGTCACCATGTAATCTGCAGGCAGCGTGTTATAGAGCAGGAGGAGCTGAGCAGATTATATATACAGAGAACCTGTCACCATGTAATCTGCAGGCAGCGTGTTATAGAGCAGGAGGAGCTGAGCAGATTATATATACAGAGAACCTGTCACCATGTAATCTGCAGGCAGCGTGTTATAGAGCAGGAGGAGCTGAGCAGATTATATATACAGAGAACCTGTCACCATGTAATCTGCAGGCAGCGTGTTATAGAGCAGGAGGAGCTGAGCAGATTATATATACACAGAACCTGTCACCATGTAATCTGCAGGCAGTGTGTTATAGAGCAGGAGGAGCTGAGCAGATTATATATACAGAGAACCTGTCACCATGTAATCTGCAGGCAGCGTGTTATAGAGCAGGAGGAGCTGAGCAGATTATATATACAGAGAACCTGTCACCATGTAATCTGCAGGCAGCGTGTTATAGAGCAGGAGGAGCTGAGCAGATTATATATACAGAGAACCTGTCACCATGTAATCTGCAGGCAGCGTGTTATAGAGCAGGAGGAGCTGAGCAGATTATATATAAAGAGAACCTGTCACCATGTAATCTGCAGGCAGTGTGTTATAGAGCAGGAGGAGCTGAGCAGATTATATATATAGAGAACCTGTCACCATGTAATCTGCAGGCAGCGTGTTATAGAGCAGGAGGAGCTGAGCAGATTATATATAAAGAGAACCTGTCACCATGTAATCTGCAGGCAGTGTGTTATAGAGCAGGAGGAGCTGAGCAGATTATATATACAGAGAACCTGTCACCATGTAATCTGCAGGCAGCGTGTTATAGAGCAGGAGGAGCTGAGCAGATTATATATACAGAGAACCTGTCACCATGTAATCTGCAGGCAGTGTGTTATAGAGCAGGAGGAGCTGAGCAGATTATATATATATAGAACCTGTCACCATGTAATCTGCAGGCAGTGTGTTATAGAGCAGGAGGAGCTGAGCAGATTATATATAAAGAGAACCTGTCACCATGTAATCTGCAGGCAGTGTGTTATAGAGCAGGAGGAGCTGAGCAGATGATATATAAAGAGAACCTCTCACCGTGTTATCTGCAGGCAGCGTGTTATAGAGCAGGAGGAGCTGAGCAGATTATATATAGAGAACCTGTCACCATGTAATCTGCAGGCAGCGTGTTATAGAGCAGGAGGAGCTGAGCAGATTATATATAGAGAACCTGTCACCATGTAATCTGCAGGCAGCGTGTTATAGAGCAGGAGGAGCTGAGCAGATTATATATACAGAGAACCTGTCACCATGTAATCTGCAGGCAGTGTGTTATAGAGCAGGAGGAGCTGAGCAGATTATATATAAAGAGAACCTGTCACCATGTAATCTGCAGGCAGTGTGTTATAGAGCAGGAGGAGCTGAGCAGATTATATATACAGAGAACCTGTCACCATGTAATCTGCAGGCAGTGTGTTATAGAGCAGGAGGAGCTGAGCAGATTATATATACAGAGAACCTGTCACCATGTAATCTGCAGGCAGCGTGTTATAGAGCAGGAGGAGCTGAGCAGATTATATATAAAGAGAACCTGTCACCATGTAATCTGCAGGCAGCGTGTTATAGAGCAGGAGGAGCTGAGCAGATTATATATAAAGAGATCCTGTCACCATGTAATCTGCAGGCAGCGTGTTATAGAGCAGGAGGAGCTGAGCAGATTATATATACACAGAACCTGTCACCATGTAATCTGCAGGCAGCGTGTTATAGAGCAGGAGGAGCTGAGCAGATTATGACAAGTTCTCTCTCTCTGTATATACATATTCTGCTCAGGAGGAGCTTTTTAAATCTTTTTTTTTTTTTTTGACACCCCCAAGATTGTAGTGACAGTGGCTGCCCATCATGGGGTTATAACAATCCTCATGTCAGGGTCCCTCTGCCCCTTCCAGTGTACACAGCTCCTCTGCTCAGTGATAATCTGCCTTTCACTAAACAGAAAGGCAATGGAGTAGAAGCAACAACATGCGGGCCCACATACGGTGCAGAGCCGGGCAGGAGCATAGACGATGCCATCCACATGTATAACACACAAGTAAAGGGAGACATGCAGAAGCGGGCCGAGCAGAGGGTGAAGGGTTAACCACCGATGATGGCATCCAGCGCCTGCAGTGACACAATAGTGAGAATCGTGACTTTTCACATCAGTTCACACAAGAGTCACAAGTGCAAAACATTCCATTCAGAAAGACGTAAAAATGTGGAAGAGAAAACGTAGGCGTGCGGTGACCAAACCGTAATAACAGAGGAAATCTCCGCCAACCACCTCCATTCACATCCAAAGCTGCAGCCACCACTTTGTTGGGTTTCCCAGGATTACCTAAACTCTGGAGTCAGACATGTGACCAACCGCTCGGCAATCGAACAATCCTAAGATCTCTGCTTGCTGCCAGTGCTTCACAACAATCAGGTTCATGCCCAGAGCCTGAAAACCTGATACGTCTCACAGCTCCTCATGTATGCTATCTGCTTGCTGTCAGTGAATAGGAGGCTGTGCCCTGACCTAGGCCTGCCGTTACAATGTATCCACCGCAGCACTTGCGATCTGAATACAATGTATCAGGTGGCCCTGGATGACTTCTACAAGATAATGCTGCGATGCGGACCTACATAGGTTCTGTGCTCCTCTGGACAGGACCCCCATAAGGCCGCCAGATCAGCTCCCACCCAGCTTTCCTGGGGTCCTGAATAGAATGTTCTCCATGTGGAGGAGGATCCATGGCCACTGCTTTCTTTCTGCACATTTGACTCAGGATATGAGGCGATAAAGGAGTCGTATACCCGGCGGCGCACACGTCATTACTACTGAACCCGCCTCGGAACTGCCGAGCTCCCGGATACACAGCACTGCGCATACTGGGGCCCATCTGTCACTGTTCAAGGGGCCCAAACAAACACGGCACTGGGCTCTAGGTGCAATGGATGCCGGCACCAGGGAGGGCTCCAATCCTGACGAGTAACATAATGCCATTCTATAAGACAGGCATGTCCAAACTTCGGCCCTCCAGATGTTGCAAAACTACAACTCCCATCATTCCTGGACAGCCTACAGCTATCAACCTACAGAAGGGCATGATGGGAGTTGTAGTTCTGCAACACCTGGAGGGCCAGAGTTTGGACATGCCTGCTATAAGATACACAAGGGTCAGGGCGAGGGCCCAACACTTAAAGGAAACGGTCATCACTCCCTAAGCCCAATTATCACTCACTTTTCTATAAATACTTTTTGATACATTAATAACGATAATAAAATCAATTCTGAACGAACTATCAGTTCAGAGAAAAGCCCAAAATAAAAGTTCCCGCCATATATGTAAATGAACCTTAGAGGAGTCCAGCGTTCTCGGACTCTCGGAGGGCTGCCACGCCCACAAACTAATAAGACACACCCTCTACGATTGCTCAACTCCACCCCTTCTCTTCCAAGTCTCGCAGCTGCGCAGTAGTAGACGTTACATGACCAGTGTGAGATGAGGAGCAGTGTTGATCGCGAATATTCTAATCGCGAACTATTAATGCGAATATTGGCACTTCGAGAATTCGCAAAGATCTAGAATGTAGTGCTATAGCTTCGTAATCACGAATATTCTAGATTTTTTTTGATAAGTGAGTGAGGTGACTGGTTCTGCACATGCGCGGGATTTGGGAGGTGAGTTCGGGAGGAGGGTAGGATCTTTAGATTCTGTCACTCTTATAACGGGAGGTGGGGTTAGGAATGGGAAGTGACGAGGTAAGCATTTAACTTACATAACATGAAAAAAGCGAAAGTGGAAAGTAAAAGAAGTAATTTAAGGTGTTTAAAAAAAACAAAACCCTAGGATAATTGGGGAAGGGGGGTAGGAACTATCTCAGGTTGCCGATAAGGCCCCATTCACACGTCCGTAGTGTGTTGCGGATGCGCAAATTGCGGGCAAAAATAGGACATGCTCTATATTATTGCGGGCCGCCGGCTGGATTATCGGCGGCTCACTCCGCAAATGCGGAGAGCACAGGGTGTCCTCTCCGCATACATCACGTCCCCATTCAAAAAGAATGGGTCTGCACACGTTCCGCAAATTTGCAGAACGGGTGCGGACGAACACTGCAGACGTGTAAATGGGGCCGAATTCTTATGGTTAAAAAACGGTGAAACTGACATTAAAGTAAACTATCAATACAACTTTGTTATCAGCAAATGTAAGCTGATGAGCGGACAGGAGAATACAATCTATTGCCCCCTGTTATCAGCCATTTCAGGGGAGAGGATGACTGTAGGACAGGAGAATACAGTCTATTGCCCCCTGTTATCAGCCATTTCAGGGGAGAGGATGACTGTAGGACAGGAGAATACAATCTATTACCCCCTGTTATCAGCCATTTCAGGGGAGAGGATGACTGTAGGACAGGAGAATACAGTCTATTGCTCCCTGTTATCAGCCATTTCAGGGGAGAGGATGACTGTAGGACAGGAGAATACAGTCTATTGCCCCCTGTTATCAGCCATTTCAGGAAGAGGATGACTGTAGGACAGGAGAATACAGTCTATTGCTCCCTGTTATCAGCCATTTCAGGGGAGAGGATGACTGTAGGACAGGAGAATACAGTCTATTGCCCCCTGTTATCAGCCATTTCAGGGGAGAGGATGACTGTAGGGCAGAAGAATACAATCTATTGCCCCCTGTTATCAGCCATTTCAGGGGAGAGGATGACTGTAGGGCAGGAGAATACAGTCTATTGTCCCCTGTTATCAGCCATTTCAGGGGAGAGGGTGACTGTAGGACAGGAGAATACAGTCTATTGCCCCCTGTTATCAGCCATTTCAGGGGAGAGGATGACTGTAGGACAGGAGAATACAGTCTATTGCTCCCTGTTATCAGCCATTTCAGGGGAGAGGATGACTGTAGGACAGGAGAATACAGTCATCTCTCCCTGTTATCAGCCATTTCAGGAGAGAGGATGACTGTAGGACAGGAGAATACAGTCTATTGCCCCCTGTTATCAGCCATTTCAGGGGAGAGGATGACTGTAGGACAGGAGAATACAATCTATTGCCCCATGTTATCAGCCATTTCAGGGGAGAGGATGACTGTAGGACAGGAGAATACAGTCTATTGCCCCTGTTATCAGCCATTTCAGAGGAGAGGATGACTGTAGGACAGGAGAATACAGTCTATTGCCCCCTGTTATCAGCCATTTCAGGGGAGAGGATGACTGTAGGACAGGAGAATACAGTCTATTGCCCCCTGTTATCAGCCATTTCAGGGGAGAGGATGACTGTAGGACAGGATAATACAGTCTATTGCTCCCTGTTATCAGCCATTTCAGAGGAGAGGATGACTGTAGGACAGGAGAATACAGTCTATTGCCCCCTGTTATCAGCCATTTCAGGGGAGAGGATGACTGTAGGAGAGGAGAATACAGTCTATTGCTCCCTGTTATCAGCCATTTCAGGGGATAGGATGACTGTAGGACAGGAGAATACAGTCTATTGCCCCCTGTTATCAGCCATTTCAGGGGGGAGGATGACTGTAGGACATGAGAATACAGTCTATTGCTCCCTGTTATCAGCCATTTCAGGGGAGAGGATGACTGTAGGACAGGAGAATACAATCTATTGCCCCTGTTATCAGCCATTTCAGGGAGAGGATGACTGTAGGACAGGAGAATACAGTCTATTGCTCCCTGTTATCAGCCATTTCAGGGAGAGGATGACTGTAGGACAGGAGAATACAGTCTATTGCCCCCTGTTATCAGCCATTTCAGGGGAGAGGATGACTGTAGGACAGGAGAATACAGTCTATTGCCCCTGTTATCAGCCATTTCAGGGAGAGGATGACTGTAGGACAGGAGAATACAGTCTATTGCCCCCTGTTATTAGCCATTTCAGGGGAGAGGATGACTGTAGGACAGGAGAATACAGTCCTATTGCCCCTGTTATCAGCCATTTCAGGGGAGAGGATGACTGTAGGACAGGAGAATACAGTCTATTGCCCCTGTTATCAGCCATTTCAGGGAGAGGATGACTGTAGGACAGGAGAATACAGTCTATTGCCCCCTGTTATCAGCCATTTCAGGGGAGAGGATGACTGTAGGACAGGAGAATACAGTCTATTGCCCCCTGTTATCAGCCATTTCAGGGGAGGATGACTGTAGGACAGGAGAATACAGTCTATTGCCCCTGTTATCAGCCATTTCAGGGGAGAGGATGACTGTAGGACAGGAGAATACAGTCTATTGCCCCCTGTTATCAGCCATTTCAGGGGAGAGGATGACTGTAGGACAGGAGAATACAGTCTATTGCTCCTGTTATCAGCCATTTCAGGGGAGAGGATGACTGTAGGACAGGAGAATACAGTCTATTGCTCCCTGTTATCAGCCATTTCAGGGGAGAGGATGACTGTAGGACAGGAGAATACAGTCTATTGCCCCTGTTATCAGCCATTTCAGGGGAGAGGATGACTGTAGGACAGGAGAATACAGTCTATTGCCCCATGTTATCAGCCATTTCAGGGGAGAGGATGACTGTAGGACAGAGAATACAGTCTATTGCCCCCTGTTATCAGCCATTTCAGGGAGAGGATGACTGTAGGACAGGAGAATACAGGTCCTATTGCCCCTGTTATCAGCCATTTCAGGGAGAGGATGACTGTAGGACAGGAGAATACAGTCTATTGCCCCTGTTATCAGCCATTTCAGGGGAGAGGATGACTGTAGGACAGGAGAATACAGTCTATTGCCCCTGTTATCAGCCATTTCAGGGTAGAGGATGACTGTAGGACAGGAGAATACAGTCTATTGCTCCCTGTTATCAGCCATTTCAGGGGAGAGGATGACTGTAGGACAGGAGAATACAGTCTATTGCCCCTGTTATCAGCCATTTCAGGGGAGAGGATGACTGTAGGACAGGAGAATACAGTCTATTGCCCTCTGTTATCAGCCATTTCAGGGGAGAGGATGACTGTAGGACAGGAGAATACAGTCTATTGCCCCCTGTTATCAGCCATTTCAGGGAGAGGATGACTGTAGGACAGGAGAATACAGTCTATTGCCCCTGTTATCAGCCATTTCAGGGGAGAGGATGACTGTAGGACAGGAGAATACAGTCTATTGCCTCCTGTTATCAGCCATTTCAGGGGAGAGGATGACTGTAGGACAGGAGAATACCAGTCTATTGCCCCCTGTTATCAGCCATTTCAGGGGAGAGGATGACTGTAGGACAGGAGAATACAGTCTATTGCCCCTGTTATCAGCCATTTCAGGGGAGAGGATGACTGTAGGACAGGAGAATACAGTCTATTGCCCCTGTTATCAGCCATTTCAGGGGAGAGGATGACTGTAGGACAGGAGAATACAGTCTATTGCCCCTGTTATCAGACATTTCAGGGGAGAGGATGACTGTAGGACAGGAGAATACCATCTATTGCCCCCTGTTATCAGCCACTTCAGGGGAGAGGATGACTGTAGGACAGGAGAATACCGTCTATTGCCCCCTGTTATCAGCCATTTCAGGGGAGAGGATGACTGTAGGACAGGAGAATACAGTCTATTGCTCCCTGTTATCAGCCATTTCAGGGGAGAGGATGACTGTAGGACAGGAGAATACCATCTATTGCCCCGTTATCAGCCATTTCAGGGGAGGGGACGACTGTGGGACAGAAAAAATACAAATTCACTAATTTTAGGGTAAAGGGGACACCTGGAGCTGTATGAGACTGAGGGCATTGAACTGGCCCTTGACCAAATTAGTGGCTCCGGGGCCCCTAGGGACAGGACAAAGCGCACATGTAGAAGCAGGACATGGAGCGGCTGCTGCTCACATCAATACGGCTGACGTCACAGTCTATTTGCCTTCAGTTGCTAGGATTCCATAGTGCCCATTTACCTTGACGCCAGTAGAGTAAAACCTCTGATGCTGAAGGAGGGGGGTGTAGAAGAGAACACACGGCGCTGCGGCACCACGCTGCTCAAACTCCATGTTATTGATGAGGAAGGGGCATCCACCAATTACACATGATCCAGCATGAAACCACCATAAATCAGACGATCAGATGTAACTGGTGGCAAACTACGAGAGGAAATAAGACGTGGGGGTCTTGGTGGACAGACAATACAAAAACGAGACCTCCAGCCGGTAACGCCACTTTAAAAACAAGCTGAATATCACATGTTCTGTCCTGGCCTTGTACACAGGTGACCAGTTCTCAGTGACAAGTGCACAAAGGTGTCACCCGGCTTTACACACACCCTGAACCCTGCATAATTCTGCATGGCTATGAATTTCCATAATCCCACTAACAACTTTTTCTATGTGTCAGTATTCACTGTAGATCTGGCATTTCCTTCTTGAATAAAGAGGCTCAGGTTTAATAAGTGTTCCGTTGAATGAAATGCCAGAACTGCAGTGAAAACTGACACTATTCTAGTTGGAGCAGGAGATAAGATTGAGGGGCCCCTATTTTACACCACTTATTGAAGTATTGTGCCTGTCAGATAAATAGAGGTCACTCAATCCCCAAGTATTAACCCATGGGTACAGTTATATAACACGATGACACCCGGGTACCCGTCAGCAGATGCCCAGATGCCGCATCATGTGCTCCGCTGGCAATCACAGAGTATAAAGGAAACCTGTTATCTCCAGCTCCTGGGCACAGACATCATGAGACCTGTCGTATCGCTCCGCAGCCGCTCACAAGACCACAGCTGATGCCTGGTATCTCTCCGGAAAAAAAACGGGGAGGAGGGGGGATGCAGGCTGGACCGAGACCCCCAGAACCAGGGTCAAATCTGGGCACAAGGAATAATGAGAAAGACATATTTAATAGACAGAAATTATCAGGAAGCTGATGGGAGTGCTACTCCTGCTGTATACACAGTACAAAGACCTCAACTTCACTAGGAGCTCTCATGTCCACAGAGCAGCACATCCTCCCAGTGCTCCGGGGGTCTCCAAAGCTGTCACTCCATCATACTGGGCCTCAAGAACACAGAAGGGGGTAGGGAACCCAACGGAGACACCCCAGACCCTTGGGAGAGACCCAAAGAACCAAAATGGCAATACAGATGAGAATAACTGCACATAAAGCGCCAATAACACAGACTAATGAGAAGAAAAAACAATCAACATTCTGAGTTTTAGAATCTCAAGTGAAACATTGTATCAGAAATAAAAATAAATAACAAACAATTATTCTGCACAGATAATGGTTTCCTGATTTCTGAAAAGTCTCATCTGTACGTAACAAGTCTGACTATTGCTTCATTTTATGTAGGAAACACTGTCCCACCATAATAGGGCTTTTTGACAGTTTACAATCACAACCAGCAGAATAGTGAGCGCAGCTCTGGCGTTTAATACTGGATGTAACTCAGGATCAGTACAGGATAAGTAATGTATGTACACAGTGACTGCACCAGCAGAATAGTGAGTGCAGCTCTGCAGTATACTATAGGATGTAACTCAGGATCAGAACAGGATAAGTGATGTATGTACACAGTGACTGCACCAGCAGAATAGTGAGTGCAGCTCTGGAGTATAATACAGGATGTAACTCAGGATCAGTACAGGATAAGTAATGTATGTACACAGTGACTCCACCAGCAGAATAGTGAGTGCAGCTCTGGAGTATAATACAGGATGTAACTCAGGATCAGTACAGTATGTACACAGTGACTGCACCAGCAGAATAGTGAGTGCAGCTCTGGAGTATAATACAGGATGTAACTCAGGATCAGTACAGGATAAGTAATGTATGTACACAGTGACTGCACCAGCAGAATAGTGAGTGCAGCTCTGGAGTATAATACAGGATGTAACTCAGGATCAGTGCAGGATAAGTAATGTATGTACACAGTGACTGCACCAGCAGAATAGTGAGTGCAGCTCTGCAGTATACTATAGGATGTAACTCAGGATCAGAACAGGATAAGTGATGTATGTACACAGTGACTGCACCAGCAGAATAGTGAGTGCAGCTCTGGAGTATAATACAGGATGTAACTCAGGGTCAGTACAGGATAAGTAATGTATGTACACAGTGACTGCACCAGCAGAATAGTGAGTGCAGCTCCGGAGTATAATACAGGATGTAACTCAGGATCAATACAGGATAAGTAATGTATGTACACAGTGACTGCACCAGCAGAACAGTGAGTGCAGCTCTGGAGTATAATACAGGATGTAACTCAGGATCAGTACAGGATAAGTAATGTATATTCACAGTGACTGCACCAGCAGAATAGTGAGTGCAGCTCTGGAGTATAATACAGGATGTAACTCAGGATCAGTAGAGGATAAGTAATGTAAGTACACAGTGACTCCACCAGCAGAATAGTGAGTGCAGCTCTGGAGTATAATACAGGATGTAACTCAGGATCAGTACAGGATAAGTAATGCATGTACACAGTGACTGCACCAGCAGAATAGTGAGTGCAGCTCTAGGGTATAATACAGGATGTAACTCAGGATCAGTAATGTATGTACACAGTGACTGCACCAGCAGAATAGTGAGTGCAGCTCCGGAGTATAATACAGGATGTAACTGAGGATCAGTACAGGATAAGTAATGTATGTACACAGTGACTGCACCAGCAGAATAGTGAGTGCAGCTCTCGAGTATAATACAGGATGTAACTGAGGATCAGTACAGGATAAGTAATGTATATACACAGTGACTGCACCAGCAGAATAGTGAGTGCAGCTCTGGAGGATAATAATTCATTTATAAAGTGACAATTGCATACACAAATTGTGTGCGATTAGGATATCGGATTATCTGAGAGCTGCCACCAGAGAACAGTAGTTTGCACTCAAAACACTTCCATTTCTTTCTTTATACAAAGAACATAGCGATACAAGTGTTGGTGATATTAATAGTCCAGGTTTGGCCACAGGAGGCAGGACCCCTCGTTCGCCCCCTCTCCCGCCTCCCCCCATGGGAGTTCATCATCTGGATCTACACACTAAAGGAATCCACCGGACATCAGGCAGGACGGTCCAGGTCCAGATACAGATTCGGGGCCTGATTATTTGGAGGCAGGTGGCGGAGCACAGAGATAAAACTGCGCAGGAAATCAGCACAACTTAGGAAGTAATGAGACGTCTCAGGGGAATCGGGAAGGAGCCGGCGCTGGAAGATCTGCACTGATGATACAGCGCGGCGTCACATGGCGACAAATCACGACAAAGTAGCTGAATATTAAACACAAGATTTTACTTTGATGAAGAATCCTACACAGAGACTTCACCCAGCTTTCCCATGACCCTGAATGGCAGATCTGCCATACTGTGAATGGTTACATGCCTCACTGCACTTCGGACTGACACCCACGACGGACGTTATAATGGGGGCACATTGGTTGTCATACAGCCTTCCCCAACAGCTTCACAGAAGACTGCGACGCACAGACCCAAATTTCTAGGATTTGCAGAAAAAAAATGATAACTGCTCAGTACAGTCCTCCCTATAAATAGGGCAGCCCACATACCGCCAGGCAAGAGCAGCGCGGGATACAGGCTGTAATTACCTCCGCTATAATTAGACAATAGATCATTAATTCTAATTATAAAGGTTACTGAATATTACTATAAAATTACAGCCTGGAGAAGAAACCTGCAGTCAGCCCCCGGGAACACCCAACCTGAGGACATCCGCTGAGGTCCCAAACTGCAGTACCAGCCACCACCCAATCAGAGGACGAGGGCGCTAGAGGACATCTGCTCACAGCTGGAAACAGCACAAGACTGAGAATCTGCCCGCAGCCGTACCGATGGGAAAAGGACTACTGCGCATCACCCCGTCCTATGCGCCATGCCAGGCTGGATGTAAAGCAAGAGAAATGACAGAAACTGAAGAAACCCCCATAACTACCACCATACCCCACATATCGGCAGCGCCGAGAACCTTCTACACGTGACTGATATCAGCCGCTCCTCTTATAACGCTCCAGCGCTGATATATCCTCCAGAGACATTACATCACATGTGACTGATATCAGCCGCTCCTCCTATAACGCTCCAGCGCTGATATATCCTCCAGAGACATTACATCACATGTGACTGATATCAGCCGCTCCTCTTATAACGCTCCAGACATTACATCATATGTGACTGATATCAGCCGCTCCTCTTATAACGCTCCGGTACTGATATAACCTCCAGAGACATTACATCATATGTGACTGATATCAGCCACTCCTCTTATAACGCTCCGGCGCTGATATAACCTCCAGAGACATTACATCACATGTGACTGATATCAGCCGCTCCTCTTATAACGCTCCGGCACTAATATTGCAGGGTTACTGGCCCTTTAAAAAAATAAAGAATTTTTGAAGTTTTGCAACCTGCAAATTCCAGGGTTGACATGTGACCTATTTATCCATTTCCGCGGATATCGCCGTTATTCCGTATTTCACAGGGGGAGTCAACCTGCCTTCCAAGACCCCCAATGCTGAGAGAAGATCATTACACCTGATACAACTGGGTGACATCCCAGAGTCGCGCTGCTTTATGAGATGCAGCAATAAAACCGTGAGAACGTATCATGGCGCCGCCATGTAAGAACCGCGAATACTGAAGATAGTTACATCAAACCCAATAACAAGCGCCCGGTCCAGACACGTAACCGGAGGCCGCCATGATGGAGACAGCTCCAGCCATGTGCCCCAGGCCATGAGAACGTAGGCTGGACATATCCGCTGATGACCCAGGCAGCAGCCACAGCCCAGGACTCCGCTGCAGTAGGAAAGGGTTAATGGCAGTGACATCAGCGCCGCGTTTCATGTGCGATAGAAATAAACAAACAGAAAACAGCGGCGCTCGCCAATCTCGTTTTACTACACGCCTCACCACAAGAGCTGAAGAAATTCCACACTCGCTGCCTCATGAATTACCAGAAACGAGCCCGCCGGACGAAAAACCTCTCCTGGGCACCGTACACCCGCTCATCCTGAGCCTCCTGGTTCATGTACAGAATACCAAGAGAAACCACTGAGCTCACATCACCGGGAGACATCAGCGCGGAATATGCAAGACCCCGAAAATAGAAACATTGTAATCAATACAAACCTAATACAAATAAACACAGACCGAATCCTCCCTGCTGTGCAATGCATGTACACAGTGATCCCACCCAGCAGAATAGTGAGTGCAGCTCTGGAGTATAATACAGAATGTAACTCAGGATCAGAACAGGATGAGTAATGTATGTACACAGTGATCCCACCCAGCAGAATAGTGAGTGCAGCTCTGGAGTATAATACAGGATGTAACTCAGGATCAGTACAGGATAAGTAATGTATGTACACAGTGACTCCACCAGCAGAATAGTGAGTGCAGCTCTGGAGTATAATACAGGATGTAACTCAGGATCAGTACAGGATAAGTAATGTGTGTACATAGTGACTGCACCAGCAGAATAGTGAGTGCAGCTCTGGAGTATAATACAGGATGTAACTCAGGATCAGAACAGGATGAGTAATGTATGTACACAGTGACTGCACCAGCAGAATAGTGAGTGCAGCTCTGGAGTATAATACAGGATGTAACTCAGGATCAGTACAGGATAAGTAATATATGTACACAGTGACTGCACCAGCAGAATAGTGAGTGCAGCTCTGGAGTATAATACAGGATGTAACAGGATCAGTACAGGATAAGTAATGTATGTACACAGTGATCCCAGCAGAATAGTGAGTGCAGCTCTGGAGTATAATACAGGATGTAACTCAGGATCAGTACAGGATAAGTAATGTATGTACACAGTGACTGCACCAGCAGAATAGTGAGTGCAGCTCTGGAGTATAATACAGGATGTAACTCAGGATCAGTACAGGATAAGTAATGTATGTACACAGTGACTGCACCAGCAGAATAGTGAGTGCAGCTCTGGAGTATAATACAGGATGTAACTCAGGATCAGTACAGGATAAGTAATGTATGTACACAGTGACTGCACCAGCAGAATAGTGAGTGCAGCTCTGGAGTATAATACAGGATGTAACTCAGGATCAGTACAGGATAAGTAATGTATGTACACAGTGACTGCACCAGCAGAATAGTGAGTGCAGCTCTGGAGTATAATACAGGATGTAACTCAGGATCAGTACAGGATAAGTAATGTATGTACACAGTGACTGCACCAGCAGAATAGTGAGTGCAGCTCTGGAGTATAATACAGGATGTAACTCAGGATCAGTACAGGATAAGTAATGTATGTACACAGTGACTGCACCAGCAGAATAGTGAGTGCAGCTCTGGAGTATAATACAGGATGTAACTCAGGATCAGTACAGGATAAGTAATGTATGTACACAGTGACTGCACCAGCAGAATAGTGAGTGCAGCTCTGGAGTATAATACAGGATGTAACTCAGGATCAGTACAGGATAAGTAATGTATGTACACAGTGACTGCACCAGCAGAATAGTGAGTGCAGCTCTGGAGTATAATACAGGATGTAACTCAGGATCAGTACAGGATAAGTAATGTATGTACACAGTGACTGCACCAGCAGAATAGTGAGTGCAGCTCTGGAGTATAATACAGGATGTAACTCAGGATCAGTACAGGATAAGTAATGTATGTACACAGTGACTGCACCAGCAGAACAGTGAGTACAGCTCTGGAGTATAACTTAGACTGAGATTATTCTGTATGTGATGACACCTATATATTACTGAGATTGGAGGTGCGATTCATTGCTGGATATAAGGGACACATCATGCAGGTAAATTATTTTTTTATGAATTCACACAAACCCCAGTAGTTTCTATAAAGTAACAGAACTGGAGGAATCATCTTCGTTCTTTCTCCGTTATCAGCCCCTGAGCTTTTAACCTAAAGAATAGAATCAGACCCCGCAGTCGGGAGCACAGATACGTCAGCCCTTTAGGACTCCGCTGTGCTGTAACCCTCAGTTCACACTTGCGCGTTTTACAGCGCGTTTGAATGCGCTGTAAAACGCCCTACGCTCAAAGAAGTTCTTGAACTTCTTTGGGGCGTTTTGTCGCTCGTTTGCACCCATAGACTTCAATGGGAACGCGCGTTTAACGCGCGTTAAGTGCAGATATGCCTTTTTCAATTGGTCTCCAGAGTCACGAACGCGCGTATGACGCGCGTTTCCTATTTGCAAAAACGCGCGTCTCAGAAACGCTCAGGTGTGAACCCAGGGTAAAAGTCGGCATCCTACTGTGACGCAGCTTTCCTAAAAACAGAATTAACAAGGTGGTGACTGAACAATATTGGTCGCCGCGACCGTCACCAATACCCGGGCGTCACCAATACCCGGCGTCTGCGGGCGCTTCTCACATCAGAAGGTCGTTGCGCAGATTAGACGAGAATTTAGAACCATCGGCCATGATGAATTCCACCCGATTCAAAGCAGATTATCACAGGGACGAGTCGGGCGACCATTAAACGCTTCACACTGGTCGCCGGTCATTGCGCATTTTTACCCGGTGATTATAATAGTCGTCTCTATGTGAAATCTTAACCCCTTACATTCCCTAGCCTCCACCTTTGCCCTTTCCAGCATCAACCCCATCATCTTGTGACCCAGAGCTGCAGGACTCCGGCCTCACACAGGTCAAAAGGGAAGACGTCACCAGCCAAAAATGTCTACCGACTAGGGGGTGACCTGCATTCAACGGGTGCTCAGTATACCAGGCCCAGAAAACATCAGTGCCCCCCAGGAGTGCACAGGCCTCGCATCACTGGGGGGGCAACAACATGTTACAGTCTGGTGACACTGTGCACATAGCTCTGCTATTCCCATGTAGCAGTGTACTGGCCTGGCACAATCATGTTACACTGGGTAACGTTGTACACACAGCTCTGCTATTCTCATGTAGCAGTGCACTGGCCTGGCACCATCATGTTACACTGGGTTATGCTGCACACATAGCTCTGCTATTCTCATGTAACAGTGTACTGGCCTGGCACCATCATGTTACACTGGGTTATGCTGCACACATAGCTCTGCTATTCCCATGTAGCAGTGCACTGGCCTGGCACCATCATGTTACACTGGGTAACGTTGTACACACAGCTCTGCTATTCCCATGTAGCAGTGTACTGGCCTGGCACCATCATGTTACACTGGGTTACACTGTACACACAGCTCTGCTATTCCCATGTAGCAGTGTACTGGCCTGGCACCATCATGTTACACTGGGTTATGCTGCACACATAGCTCTGCTATTCCCATGTAGCAGTGTACTGGCCTGGCACCATCATGTTACACTGGGTAACGTTGTACACACAGCTCTGCTATTCCCATGTAGCAGTGTACTGGCCTGGCACCATCATGTTACACTGGGTTATGCTGCACACATAGCTCTGCTATTCCCATGTAGCAGTGTACTGGCCTGGCACCATCATGTTACACTGGGTTACACTGTACACACAGCTCTGCTATTCTCATGCAGCAGTGTCGGCGCGCTCACTGTACCCCTTTAGCCCGGGGGTTACAGGAGGACGCAGGAATCTCTTTACATTCTGCACAGTTTGCGAGTTGTCAGCGGCCACGCTGCAAGTTTACTATTAACCCTTTACTGCACTTACACATTCCACGGAGGGGGGTCATTCACACAATGTCCTCTCATCTAACCTCAAAGAAAATGTCGCTTCCATACAGAAATACTTCTGAATTTATGACTTCAATAAGAGGCGTTTATTACTAAAATTGGGCGATTTTTCACACGAGAAAGGCGGCACGAGTTCAAGACAGCAGCGGAAACACAACTGACCCACGGGAGATACTGGATACGTGCGGACCGCGGAGTTTTATAGGAACTGCCCGGAAGCGCAGCCAAAAAACATCTGGATAAATATCTAATCCGACAGAATCCAATAACGACCGTCACGGACCCTGTGCGCACGAGAAGTGCAGAGCCGGACGCGCGAGCGGGCGGAGGGAGAAGGGAGACTGCAGCTGCTGGGAACCTGCACTTAAAAGGCCCATTTTCCATTCTTGGGTTAATTGACGGACGTGAGGACTTATGCAACCGAATAAATGTAAAGACAATCTACAACAACAACCTGCATCTTACAGTATCACAGACTACAGCGCGCGGCACCGGAGCGTTATATGAGGAGCGGCTGATATCAGTCACATATGATGTAATGTCTCTGGAGGTTATATCAGTACTGGAGCGTTATAAGAGGAGCGGCTGATATCAGTCACATATGATGTAATGTCTCTGGAGGTTATATCAGTGCTGGAGCGTTATAAGAGGAGCGGCTGATATCAGTCACATATGATGTAATGTCTCTGGAGGTTATATCAGTGCTGGAGCGTTATAAGAGGAGCGGCTGATATCAGTCACATATGATGTAATGTCTCTGGAGGTTATATCAGTGCCGGAGCATTATAAGAGGAGCGGCTGATATCAGTCACATATGATGTAATGTCTCTGGAGGTTATATCAGCGCTGGAGCGTTATAAGAGGAGCGGCTGATATCAGTCACATGTGATGTAATGTCTCTGGAGGTTATATCAGCGCTGGAGCGTTATAAGAGGAGCGGCTGATATCAGTCACATATGATGTAATGTCTCTGGAGGTTATATCAGTGCTGGAGCGTTATAAGAGGAGCGGCTGATATCAGTCACATATGATGTAATGTCTCTGGAGGTTATATCAGTGCTGGAGGGTTATAAGAGGAGCGGCTGATATCAGTCACATGTGATGTAATGTCTGGAGGTTATATCAGTACTGGAGCGTTATAAGAGGAGCGGCTGATATCAGTCACATGTGATGTAATATCTGGAGGTTATATCAGTACTGGAGCGTTATAAGAGGAGCGGCTGATATCAGTCACATATGATGTAATGTCTCTGGAGGTTATATCAGTGCTGGAGCGTTATAAGAGGAGCGGCTGATATCAGTCACATATGATATAATGTCTGGAGGTTATATCAGTGCTGGAGGGTTATAAGAGGAGCGGCTGATATCAGTCACATGTGATGTAATATCTGGAGGTTATATCAGTACTGGAGCGTTATAAGAGGAGCGGCTGATATCAGTCACATGTGATGTAATATCTCTGGAGGTTATATCAGCACTGGAGCGTTATAAGAGGAGCGGCTGATATCAGTCACATATAGAAGGATGTCATCATTGCAGATATGTGATATATAGTAATGATTATGTTATGGGCCTCAGGTTACACTTCCTGTCACTCATCCCGTTGAGGGCGACTCCAGCCTAGGATGGCTGATAACTGAACAATACAGGTATCGCTAAAAGTTCTGAGACCGGAGGTAACTATCAAGTTTCTGCAGAGACTCGGTATTTCCAGCGCTGACCCTTCTTTTTCTTCTGCACTCCGCCCTGGATGGCTGATATCAGCTTCTGGGCCCAATCCTGACTACTGACAACCCGTTCCTGTCTAATCAGTGCTTGGAGTTTCCAGTTTCTGGGTTTTTGTTTGGTTGATCCTCGAAGAGCGGGCAGACACAGTCAGTGGGATGGAGATCGGGAGGTTTCCTGGCCGTGGGCCAAAAACTTCAATGTTTTGTTCACCGAGGCACGCGGTTCTCACTTCTCCCTTGTGACATCGTGTCCATCCTGCTGGAGAAAGCATCGTCCATCACCACACGGCCCCCGGGCGGTCGGGAGAAGCGGCCCCCGGGCGGTCGGGAGAAGCGGCCCCCGGGCGGTCGGGAGAAGCGGCCCCTGGGCGGTCGGGAGAAGCGGCCCCTGGGCGGTCGGGAGAAGCGGCCTGCGGGCGGTCGGGAGAAGCGGCCTGCGGGCGGTCGGGAGAAGCGGCCTGCGGGTGAGGTTTTGACCCCATTCTTTATTCACGGCAGTCTTCTGAGGTGAACTGTGAGGGAGCCCATTTCCTTGGATGAGAAGAGCCCCGGACATGAACGCGCTCATAACGCTTTACTCTTGGCACGAGACTCATGGTCTCACTTTTCGTATCCAGATCTCCCAGTCTGAAGGGGCCCCATCAGAAATGATAACTTCCCTTCCAGTCCCTGTATTTCCTGCAGAATGTCCGTCTGTCCTCCTAAACCCTGCGCCCCTCTGTGCATGCCGGCAGTAAAGCATCCTGAGACCATTCATGTGCGAGGTTCTGCTCATCCAGGGGAGGGGGCTCGCTCACAGTTCACCTAAGAACATGGTCATTAGTAACGAATGGGATCAAAACCTCCGCCGGGACCACCGGGAGACGCCCCGCCGGGACCACCGGGTGACGCCTCGCCGGGACCACCGGGTGACGCCCCGCCGGGACCACCGGGTGACGCCCCGCCGGGACCACCGGGAGACGCCCCGCCGGGACCACCGGGTGACGCCTCGCCGGGACCACCGGGTGACGCCCCGCCGGGACCACCGGGAGACGCCCCGCCGGGACCACCGGGAGACGCCCCGCCGGGACCACCGGGTGACGCCCCGCCGGGACCACCGGGAGACGCCCCGCCGGGACCACCGGGAGACGCCCCGCAGGGCACTGATTAGACAGGAACGGGTTGTCAGTAGTCAGGATTGGGCCCAGTGCAGAAGGAAAAGAAGGGTCAGCGCCGGAAACACCGAGTCTCTTCAGAAACTTGATGGATTTGTCCAGAAAAGTGAAAAAACTTCTGAAATGGTGAAACGTCCAACAAAAACATCCAAAAACACTGGAGAGCAAACTGTGTGAGAACCAGAATCTGCTCCAGTCTCAGAACTTTTGGCCACGACCGTATTTATCTATAAAACTCGTGGGTGGATTCGATTTCGGCGTCTTCTTCGTTGCGCCGTACGTTATTTTTTGCGCTCATCAGTCGCTTCTATCGGGGCGTGCACACACACGTTTTTCTTGTGCTACATCACAGATCTCGCTGCGCGTGCAAAGTCTTAGGTTCATGTTCTTCGCCGCAGGTAATGGGGGGCGTGCACATTTTTGCAATGGGGTAACTTGCACACATTATATTCCTGTAGCAGTCTGAGGTCGTCCCGTTTACGTATAAAGAATTAGCGCAGTAACGTCCACCATGTTCATCCTTACAATAATCATAACTGGCATCGGGGGCGGAGCTTCCTGATCGCAGGGTCAAGAGGTCAACTAACAGCGACTCCCCCGCTGTGGGTAGATCCAAATAACCGGAATCAGCGTCATTCCCAGAAGCAGAAAATGTGCGCCAAAACATACCGACATGGCGGCGTAGACCGATCACTTCCGCTAGTTCAAGTACTTACCCGCCATTGTGACCTCTGACCCCGGGACCGCCATCAGGTGACATAACCGCCCTCAGCAACACGATATTTCAGCGCCAAAAAATGTGACACAAGGATAAATCACAAAACCGCAACATGTGACCGCGACCGATCCGGGAAAGTGGTGGAGACATCACAAAACCGCAACATGTGACCGCGACAGATCCGGGACGGTGGTGGTGACATCACAAAACCGCAACATGTGACCGCGACAGATCCGGGACGGTGGTGGTGACATCACAAAACCGCAACATGTGACTGCAACAGATCCAGGACGGTGGTGACATCACAAAACCGCAACATGTGACCGCGACAGATCCAGGACGGTGGTGACATCACAAAACCGTAACATGTGACCGCAACAGATCCGGGACGGTGGTGACATCACAAAACCGCAACATGTGACCGCAACAGATCCGGGACGGTGGTGACTTCACAAAACCGCAACATGTGACCGCGACAGATCCGGGACGGTGGTGACATCACAAAACCGCAACATGTGACCGCGACAGATCCAGGACGGTGGTGGTGACATCACAAAACCGCAACATGTGACCGCAACAGATCCGGGACGGTGGTGACTTCACAAAACCGCAACATGTGACCGCGACAGATCCGGGACGGTGGTGACATCACAAAACCGCAACATGTGACCGCGACCGATCTGGGACGGTGGTGGTGACATCACAAAACCGTAACATGTGACCGCGACCGATCCAATTAAGCGGAGGTGAGGTCACACTGTATTGTGATCCTTGTGGTGACATCACAGGGGCCCCAGGAAACACACAAGTCTGCAGCCGGAGAGGAAGGGGTAAACACCGCACAAACTGTTACAAAGTGTCAGAGAAAGTTCCGCTGGAGGAGAAGAAGGGGTTAAGGGCGCTCACCTGCTCCCGGGAGATGCACGGCAGGGACGGTCTCCGGGACATCTTGCCGCTGTAGTAGCCGCCGCCGCCCGCCTCCCCCAGGGACACGCAGCTGGACCTCCGCCGAGGCCTGATCACCGGCACCTTGTCCTCCAGCATGGCCGCCGGGCTCCTCGCTGGCGCCTCTCGGACGTGGAAGCCATTGCTGAAGCCCAGAGCCAGCAGCGAGCCGGCCAGCCCGACCAGGCAGCCGCCCAGGGCTCTCACCGTGTGGGGCAGGGCGCTGAGGCTGCTCCGGGACACCAGCCACACCAGGCCGGAGAAGAGGAGCAGCAGGACGGCGTGCCGCAGCCTCAGCCCCCGCCACAGGCTCAGCAGCCCCACGGAGCCCAGCACCAGCAGCAGCCGCAGCTCATCCCCGGCGCCCGGCAGCAGCAGCACCAAGTCCCCGCAGCAGCAGCAGCAGACGGGCAGCGCCAGCAGCCAGAGCGCCCCGGAGCCCCCCGCCCGGGCCAGGTACAGGCTGAGGAAGAAGAAGGCGCAGCCCAGGCTGAAGAGGGGGCTCAGCGCCTGCAGCAGACAGGGCGCCCACCCCAGCCCGCTGGCCAGCACCGAGCAGCCCGCCGCCAGCAGCGCCCCGGCCCCGCACAGCGCCCGCAGCCCGAGCACCGCGCACGGGGGGTCCGGCTTCAGCGGGGTCACGCAGCTCCGCACGTAGCCGTTCCTGTCCGGGCTCTCCGGCGGCTTCATGCTGGGACCTCACCCTGCAGCCCTCGGGCAACCTCATGTCCCGCTCCCCATGCTGCGCTCCCGGATCCCGTGCGCCACCGAACTGAGCTCCACAACTCCGCGGCCGCCTCCTCCTCCCCCCAGCGGCTGCCACAGCGCCCTCCCCCGGCGGAACAAGCGCAGTGCACCCCCCACGGCTAAGAGAAAGAGTGCACCGGAGGGGAGAGGAAGAGTGCACCGGAGGGGAGAGGAAGAGTGCAGCGGGGGGGGGAGAGGAAGAGTGCAGCGGGGGGGGGAGAGGAAGAGTGCAGCGGGGGGGGGAGAGGAAGAGTGCAGCGGGGGAGGAAGAGTGCAGAGGGGCAGCAGAGGAGCAGGGGAGAGGAAGAGTGCAGCGGGGGGGGGAGAGGAAGAGTGCACGGGGGGAGAGGAAGAGTGCACGGGGGAGAGGAAGAGTGCACGGGGGGAGAGGAAGAGTGCACGGGGAGGGAGAGGAAGAGTGCACGGGGGAGAGGAAGAGTGCAGCGGGGGGAGAGGAAGAGTGCACCGGAGGGGAGAGACAGGGTGCACCGGGGAGAGGAAGGGTTCACCGGAGAGGAGAGGAAGGGTGCACGGGGGAGAGGAAGAGTGCACGGGGGGGAGAGGAAGAGTGCGGGGGGGGGAGAGGAAGAGTGCACCGGGGGAAGAGGAAGAGTGCACCGGGGGAGAGGAAGAGTGCACCGGGAGGAAGAGGCACGAGGAGAGACAGTGCACCGGGGGAGAGGAAGGGTTCACCGGAGAGGAGAGGAAGGGTGCACCGGGGGAAAGGAAGGGTGCACCGGAGTGGAGAGACACAGCGCACTGGGGGGAGAGGAAGAGTGCACCGGAGGGAGAGACACAGTGCACCGGGGGGATGGAAACGGTGCATCGGGGATGGAAACGGTGCACCGGAGGGATGGAAACGGTGCACCGGAGGGATGGAAACGGTGCACCGGAGGGATGGAAACGGTGCACCGGAGGGATGGAACTTCATGTAGTGCACCCCCTCTGTGCACCGGAGTGTTATAACCTCTAATAGTGCACCCTCTCCATGCACCAATAACTTTTAATAGTGCACCGGAGTGATATAAATAGTACACCAGAGTGTTATAACTTCTAGTGGTGCACTGGAGTGATATAACTTCTAATATTGCACCCCCTCCCTGCACCGGAGTGTTATAACTTCTAATAGTGCACCAGGGTGATATAACTTCTACTGGTGCACTCCCTCTGTGCCATGGAACGTTATAACTTCTAACAGTGCTCCCCCTCCGTGCACCGGAGTAATAGAACTTATAATAGTGCACTAAAGTGTTATAACTTATAATGATGCACCCCCTGTGCCCCCCGAGTGTTACAACTTCTAATAATGCACCCCCTTTCTGCACCGGAGTGTTATAACTTCTAATAGTGCACTAAAGTGTTATAATAGTGCACCAAAGTGTTATAACTTATAAATGATGCACCCCCTGTGCCCCCCGAGTGTTACAACTTCTAATACGTTCCTAAAACATAGCTTTTATTATATCCAGTCCCTCCGTGGTCATCAGAGGAGCGTTCTCAACCGGCCGTGGGACCACCAACTGTGGCATCTTATACCAGCGTGACTGTCGGCCACGGATCACGTATCATCAATGGCCACCAGATGTCGACACCTGATACCACGGACCATATCTCACTTTCTGATGACCACGGATGGAGAGTGCTGAGCACCATCTGCATGGACCACGTGGCACAGTCGGCCCCTGACAGCGCTACACGTGCCGCCCATAGTCGAGTTTCCTCACTGCGAATTACTAAGAAATTAACACGGAGGAATCGGATACAATAAAAGGTACGGAACCAAACACTGGGTCTATGTATCCACAGAGCATTCGCCACATACCTCCGTCACACCGCCCCCCACAGGCCAGGAGCGTCACTACAGCTCTACAGGGGTCACGTCACGCTGATCTCTAGTGATGGATAGGCGGCATTCTCAGTGATGTCACGCTGATCTCTAGTGATGGATAGGCGGCATTCTCAGTGATGTCACCACTAATCTCTAGTGATGGATAGGCGGCATTCTCAGTGATGTCACCGCTGATCTCTAGTGATGGATAGGCTGCATTCTCAGTGATGTCACCGCTGATCTCTACAGAATGGATAGGCGGCATTCTCAGTGATGTCACCGCTGATCTCTAGTGATGGATAGGCGGCATTCTCAGTGATGTCACCGCTGATCTCTAGTGATGGATAGGCTGCATTCTCAGTGATGGCACCGCTGGTCTCTAGTGATGGATAGGCGGCATTCTCAGTGATGTCACCGCTGATCTCTAGTGATGGATAGGCGGCATTCTCAGTGATGTCACCGCTGATCTCTAGTGATGGATAGGCGGCATTCTCAGTGATGTCACCGCTGATCTCTAGTGATGGATAGGCGGCATTCTCAGTGATGTCACCGCTGATCTCTAGTGATGGATAGGCGGCATTCTCAGTGATGTCACCGCTGATCTCTAGTGATGGATAGGCTGCATTCTCAGTGATGTCACCGCTGATCTCTAGTGATGGATAGGCGGCATTCTCAGTGATGTCACCGCTGATCTCTAGTGATGGATAGGCTGCATTCTCAGTGATGTCACCGCTGATCTCTAGTGATGGATAGGCGGCATTCTCAGTGATGTCACCGCTGATCTCTAGTGATGGATAGGCTGCATTATCAGTGATGTCACCGCTGATCTCTAGTGAATGGATAGGCGGCATTCTCAGTGATGTCACCGCTGATCTCTAGTGATGGATAGGCGGCATTCTCAGTGATGTCACCGCTGATCTCTAGTAATGGATAGGCTGCATTCTCAGTGATGTCACCGCTGATCTCTAGTGATGGATAGGCGGCATTCTCAGTGATGTCACCGCTGATCTCTAGTGATGGATAGGCTGCATTCTCAGTGATGTCACCGCTGATCTCTAGTGATTGATAGGCTGCATTCTCAGTGATGTCACCGCTGATCTCTAGTGATGGATAGGCGGCATTCTCAGTGATGTCAGCGCTGATCTCTAGAGATGGATAGGCGGCATTCTCAGTGATGTCACCGCTGATCTCTAGAGATGGATAGGCGGCATTCTCAGTGATGTCACCGCTGATCTCTAGTGATGGATAGGCTGCATTCTCAGTGATGTCACCGCTGATCTCTAGTGATTGATAGGCTGCATTCTCAGTGATGTCACCGCTGATCTCTAGTGATGGATAGGCGGCATTCTCAGTGATGTCAGCACTGATCTCTAGTGATGGATAGGCGGCATTCTCAGTGATGTCACCGCTCATCTCTAGTGATGGATAGGCGGCATTCTCAGTGATGTCACCGCTGATCTCTAGTGATGGATAGGCGGCATTCTCAGTGATGTCACCGCTCATCTCTAGTGATGGATAGGCGGCATTCTCAGTGATGTCACCGCTGATCTCTAGTGAATTGAAAGTCTAAATAATGAAACTGAGCAACCACAGAGAGGTCAGATTGGCCCCTGGTTGGATGGTATGTGGGGCCCCGCTGCTTAGTCCTGTTTCTCCGCTCCCGTCCTCTTGCAGCAGTGAGGGGAGGATTTCACATTGTGACGCACGTCCAGCTGCAGCGCGTGGATCTGACCTAGATGTGAATGGTATCTTGGTGAGGAGCCAGGACGACCTTCCCTGCTCCGGATACCGTCCTGGATGGAAAGAAAAGCTGGAAAATCATCCGGTCCCGCAACCCCGGAGAAACAATGTAACAACACAACATCATTCCAGTGTTATCATGTAAACCGAGGAGAGCGCCGCGGAGCAAGAACCTGCGGGAAAACACAAAAAGAGAGAAAACTATAAAAAAAACAACCAAAAAATCTCATGGAAATAAAGTTCTCATGTGAGGATCCTGAGGCTTCTCCTCCAGTTACCTCCAAAGCTGTAGTTACAGTCCGAGAACTGAGCAGTCAGGTGATGTGATCGCTGGTGCAAGTTATACATCTCCTGTATATAGTGATATGGAGCATGCTGGTATAACCTGGGTATGTCCTGTATATAATTATATATGTACAGCTGGTATAACCTGGGCATCTCCTGTATATAATTATATATGTACAGCTGGTATAACCTGGGTATCTCCTGTATATAATGATATATGTACAGCTGGTATAACCTGGGTATCTCCTGTATATAATTATATATGTACAGCTGGTATAACCTGGGCATCTCCTGTATATAATGATATATGTACAGCTGGTATAACCTGGGTATCTCCTGTATATAGTGATATGGACATGCTGGTATAACCTGGGTATCTCCTGTATATAATTATATATGTACAGCTGGTATAACCTGGGTATCTCCTGTATATAATTATATATGTACAGCTGGTATAACCTGGGCATATGCTTCCCCTATATATGTTGAGTATTTCTCTGTTTTGTAATCTTATATTTGGCTATTATGTCGGTGTAAAGCCATGAGGTCTGTGGCTGCTCAGATTAATAAATGTCTCCTTATTCGCTCAGCGCTAAGACCTCTCATTTTGGAAGGGATTCTTCTTCTCCACACGATAGTGAGATCCTCACCTCTTGTTTGAGAGCTCAGAAATAAAGATGTAAGGAGAAGCCCTGCCCACAGCGGACGGTATTATACCTGCAAAGGTTACAAACAAAACAGGTTCTTTTATCCGGGATACTGGTTTGGTTACAATATATCAGCAGTTAGGTAACATGTAAATGTCAGCACTGTTGTCTCACAACCAGTTCTAGATCCTGATGTGATTACAGTTTATTGAACCGTCCAAGACTTTGCACAACCTGAGAGAGAATAATAAGACCAGAATTTCCCCAACATACCACACGTGTTCTAATACTATAAAATAATAATGGAAACGTTGCCTCATAATGTGATAATGCTACAATAATACTGCCTCCTATGTACAAGAATATAACTACTATAATACTGCTCCTATGTACAAGAATATAACTACTATAATACTGCCTCCTATGTACAAGAATATAACTACTATAATACTGCTCCTATGTACAAGAATATAACTACTATAATACTGCTCCTATGTACTAGAATATAACTACTATAATACTGCTCCTATGTACAGGAATATAACTACTATAATACTGCTCCTATGTACAAGAATATAACTACTATAATACTGCTCCTATGTACAAGAATATAACTAGTATAATACTGCCTCCTATGTACAAGAATATAACTACTATAATACTGCCTCCTATGTACTGGAATATAACTACTATAATACTGCTCCTATGTACAAGAATATAACTACTATAATACTGTTCCTATATACAAGAATATACCTACTATAATACTGCCTCCTATGTACAAGAATATAACTACTATAATACTGCTCCTATGTACAGAAATATAACTACTATAATACTGCTCCTATGTACAAGAATATAACTACTATAATATTGCTCCTATGTACAAGAATATACCTACTATAATACTGCCTCCTATGTACAAGAATATAACTACTATAATACTGCTCCTATGTACAGGAATATAACTACTATAATACTGCTCCTATGTACAAGAATATAACTACTATAATACTGCCTCCTATGTACAAGAATATAACTACTATAATACTGCTCCTATGTACAGGAATATAACTACTATAATACTGCTCCTATGTACAAGAATATTCCTACTATAATACTGCCTCCTATGTACAAGAATATAACTACTATAATACTGCTCCTATGTACAGGAATATAACTACTATAATACTGCTCCTATGTACAATAATATAACTACTATAATACTGCTCCTATGTACAAGAATATAACTACTATAATACTGCTCCTATGTACAGGAATATAACTACTATAATACTGCTCCTATGTACAATAATATAACTACTATAATACTGCTCCTATGTACAGGAATATAACTACTATAATACTGCTCCTATGTACAGGAATATAACTACTATAATACTGCTCCTATGTACAAGAATATAACTACTATAATACTGCCTCCTATGTACAAGAATATAACTACTATAATACTGCTCCTATGTACAGGAATATAACTACTATAATACTGCTCCTATGTACAAGAATATACCTACTATAATACTGCCTCCTATGTACAAGAATATAACTACTATAATACTGCTCCTATGTACAGGAATATAACTACTATAATACTGCCTCCTATGTACAAGAATATAACTACTATAATACTGCTCCTATGTACAGGAATATAACTACTATAATACTGCTCCTATGTACAAGAATATACCTACTATAATACTGCTCCTATGTACAAGAATATACCTACTATAATACTGCCTCCTATGTACAAGAATATAACTACTATAATACTGCTCCTATGTACAGGAATATAACTACTATAATACTGCCTCCTATGTACAAGAATATAACTACTATAATACTGCTCCTATGTACAGGAATATAACTACTATAATACTGCTCCTATGTACAGGAATATAACTACTATAATACTGCTCCTATGTACAATAATATAACTACTATAATACTGCTCCTATGTACAGGAATATAACTACTATAATACTGCTCCTATGTACAGGAATATAACTACTATAATACTGCTCCTATGTACAAGAATATAACTACTATAATACTGCCTCCTATGTACAAGAATATAACTACTATAATACTGCTCCTATGTACAGGAATATAACTACTATAATACTGCTCCTATGTACAAGAATATAACTACTATAATATTGCTCCTATGTACAAGAATATACCTACTATAATACTGCCTCCTATGTACAAGAATATAACTACTATAATACTGCTCCTATGTACAGGAATATAACTACTATAATACTGCTCCTATGTACAAGAATATACCTACTATAATACTGCCTCCTATGTACAAGAATATAACTACTATAATACTGCTCCTATGTACAGGAATATAACTACTATAATACTGCTCCTATGTACAATAATATAACTACTATAATACTGCCTCCTATGTACAAGAATATAACTACTATAATACTGCCTCCTATGTACAAGAATATAACTACTATAATACTGCTCCTATGTACAGGAATATAACTACTATAATACTGCTCCTATGTACAAGAATATACCTACTATAATACTGCCTCCTATGTACAAGAATATAACTACTATAATACTGCTCCTATGTACAGGAATATAACTACTATAATACTGCCTCCTATGTACAAGAATATAACTACTATAATACTGCTCCTATGTACAGGAATATAACTACTATAATACTGCTCCTATGTACAAGAATATACCTACTATAATACTGCTCCTATGTACAAGAATATAACTACTATAATACTGCCTCCTATGTACAAGAATATAACTACTATAATACTGCTCCTATGTACAGGAATATAACTACTATAATACTGCCTCCTATGTACAAGAATATAACTACTATAATACTGCTCCTATGTACAAGAATATAACTACTATAATACTGCTCCTATGTACAGGAATATAACTACTATAATACTGCTCCTATGTACAAGAATATAACTACTATAATACTGCTCCTATGTACAGGAATATAACTACTATAATACTGCTCCTATGTACAGGAATATAACTACTATAATACTGCTCCTATGTACAAGAATATAACTACTATAATACTGCCTCCTATGTACAAGAATATAACTACTATAATACTGCTCCTATGTACAGGAATATAACTACTATAATACTGCTCCTATGTACAAGAATATAACTACTATAATACTGCTCCTATGTACAAGAATATAACTACTATAATACTGCCTCCTATGTACAAGAATATAACTACTATAATACTGCTCCTATGTACAGGAATATAACTACTATAATACTGCTCCTATGTACAAGAATATAACTACTATAATACTGCTCCTATGTACAAGAATATAACTACTATAATACTGCTCCTATGTACAGGAATATAACTACTATAATACTGCTCCTATGTACAAGAATATAACTACTATAATACTGCTCCTATGTACAAGAATATAACTACTATAATACTGCCTCCTATGTACAAGAATATAACTACTATAATACTGCTCCTATGTACAGGAATATAACTACTATAATACTGCTCCTATGTACAAGAATATAACTACTATAATACTGCTCCTATGTACAAGAATATAACTACTATAATACTGCCTCCTATGTACAAGAATATAACTACTATAATACTGCTCCTATGTACAAGAATATAACTACTATAATACTGCTCCTATGTACAAGAATATAACTACTATAATACTGCTCCTATGTACAAGAATATAACTACTATAATACTGCCTCCTATGTACAAGAATATAACTACTATAATACTGCTCCTATGTACAGGAATATAACTACTATAATACTGCTCCTATGTACAAGAATATAACTACTATAATACTGCTCCTATGTACAAGAATATAACTACTATAATACTGCTCCTATGTACAAGAATATAACTACTATAATACTGCTCCTATGTACAAGAATATAACTACTATAATACTGCTCCTATGTACAGGAATATAACTACTATAATACTGCCTCCTATGTACAAGAATATAACTACTATAATACTGCTCCTATGTACAGGAATATAACTACTATAATACTGCTCCTATGTACAAGAATATAACTACTATAATACTGCTCCTATGTACAAGAATATAACTACTATAATACTGCCTCCTATGTACAAGAATATAACTACTATAATACTGCTCCTATGTACAAGAATATAACTACTATAATACTGCTCCTATGTACAAGAATATAACTACTATAATACTGCTCCTATGTACAAGAATATAACTACTATAATACTGCTCCTATGTACAAGAATATAACTACTATAATACTGCTCCTATGTACAAGAATATAACTACTATAATACTGCCTCCTATGTACAGGAATATAACTACTATAATACTGCCTCCTATGTACAGGAATATAACTACTATAATACTGCTCCTATGTACAAGAATATAACTACTATAATACTGCTCCTATGTACAAGAATATAACTACTATAATACTGCTCCTATGTACAAGAATATAACTACTATAATACTGCTCCTATGTACAGGAATATAACTACTATAATACTGCTCCTATGTACAGGAATATAACTACTATAATACTGCTCCTATGTACAAGGAATATAACTACTATAATACTGCTCCTATGTACAAGAATATAACTACTATAATACTGCTCCTATGTACAAGAATATAACTACTATAATACTGCTCCTATGTACAAGAATATAACTACTATAATACTGCTCCTATGTACAGGAATATAACTACTATAATACTGCCTCCTATGTACAGGAATATAACTACTATAATACTGCCTCCTATGTACAGGAATATAACTACTATAATACTGCTCCTATGTACAGGAATATAACTACTATAATACTGCTCCTATGTACAAGAATATAACTACTATAATACTGCCTCCTATGTACAGGAATATAACTACTATAATACTGCCTCCTATGTACAAGAATATAACTACTATAATACTGCCCCCTGTGGTAGCGTATGTCACAGTGTACAGGTTGCAGATGCAGAGTAGCTCACTGTCATCAGTCTGGGATTCTTCCTGTGTCCCCCCTCCCCCTTATGTTCCGGTCTCAGATAACATGTGGCGGTTTGCTCTGTGTCACAGCCAGAGCAGCGAGGTTCGTTATTATAGCAGTGGTTCCCATCTCCCGTTGTTATGATGTTTCTGTCTTATAATGTTTACTCCATATAAATGACTTCCAGGAAGCAGGAGAGCGCTGAGGAGCAACTGCCAGGAGTGCAGGAAACCAGAGTCAGGTTCTCCTTGATACTGTATGAGTATATAAGCTGATGGGACCTCTGCAGTATGAGGAGCGGACACAGTCATGCAGCAGTATGCACGGTAGTTTTATTATTCTATACCGTGGCTCACGCTGGAGGCAGATTATCAAATGTTCTGGATTAGCAGTTAGGTATGGAAAAACAAATAAGAATCTGAAGTCTCCCAGCATGCCCTGCCCGTTCAGATTCTGCACAGAACTGTTCTGGTTCTGGAAGTGTCTTCTTACACAAGATATTGTACTAAACAGAAACACTAAAAAGCTCCCGATGTGCTATAGGAGCCAGGCTGGGCCGCCAGGAGAGGTCCCCTGACTAGTGTTGGGCGCGAATATTCGAATTCTGAATTTTAATCGCTAATATCGCCACTCGAGAATTTGCGAAGATTTAAAATATAGTGCTATATATTTATAGTCGCTTGAATATTCTATTTTTTCATCAGTCCTACTGCTTCTTGCTTGTGGGCCAATGAGAAGGCTGCAATGTCTTTGTCAGAGCAACATCCCTGGTAACCAAACGGAAAGTGTCCGACCCTCACTATATAAGATCCCCCCCCCCAGGAGCCATTTTCTGCAGTATTTTGCAGTTCTGAGAGAGAGAGAGAGAGAGCAGTGTCATTGCTGTGCTCTACTGTGTCATTACATTAGATAGTTAGCTGATATATATATATATATATATGCTAATATAATGTATCTGATAGGCTCCAGTGCAGGGTGTTAGGTAGTGCGATAGGTTCTGCTGTCCATACATACATGATACAGACATAGTGCTGTGATGTCACATTACATTAGATAGTTAGTTATCTTCTATATATAATACAGATAGTTAGTGGGAGATAGTCAGTGTAGGTTAGATAGTGATATAGTGTAGCTGATAGGCTCCAGTGCAGGGTGTTAGGTAGTGCGATAGGTTCTGCTGTCCATACATACATGCTACTATGTAAGAATATACCTACTATAATACTGCCTCCTATGTACAGGAATATAACTACTATAATACTGCTCCTATGTACAAGAATATAACTACTATAATACTGCCTCCTATGTACAAGAATATAACTACTATAATACTGCCTCCTATGTACAAGAATATAACTACTATAATACTGCTCCTATGTACAGGAATATAACTACTATAATACTGCTCCTATGTACAAGAATATAACTACTATAATACTGCTCCTATGTACAAGAATATAACTACTATAATACTACCTCCTATGTACAGGAATATAACTACTATAATACTGCTCCTATGTACAAGAATATAACTACTATAATACTGCCTCCTATGTACAGGAATATAACTACTATAATACTGCCTCCTATGTACAGGAATATAACTACTATAATACTGCCTCCTATGTACAGGAATATAACTACTATAATACTGCCTCCTATGTACAGGAATATAACTACTATAATACTGCTCCTATGTACAAGAATATAACTACTATAATACTGCCTCCTATGTACAAGAATATAACTACTATAATACTGCCTCCTATGTACAGGAATATAACTACTATAATACTGCCCCCCTGTGGTAGCGTATGTCACAGTGTACAGGTTGCAGATGCAGAGTAGCTCCCTGTCATCAGTCTGGGATTCTTCCTGTGTCCCCCCCTCCCCCCCCCCCCTTATGTTCCGGTCTCAGATAACATGTGGCGGTTTGCTCTGTGTCACAGCCAGAGCAGCGAGGTTCGTTATTATAGCGGTGGTTCCCATCTCCCGTTGTTATGATGTTTCTGTCTTATAATGTTTACTCCATATAAATGACTTCCGGGAAGCAGGAGAGCGCTGAGGAGCAACTGCCAGGAGTGCAGGAAACCAGAGTCAGGTTCTCCTTGATACTGTATGAGAGTATAGAAAGCGATGGGACCTCTGCAGTATGAGGAGCGGACACAGTCATGCAGCAGTATGCACGGTAGTTTTTATTATTCTATACCGTGGCTCACGCTGGAGGCAGATTATCAAATGTTCTGGATTAGCAGTTAGGTATGGAAAACAAATAAGAATCTGAAGTCTCCCAGCATGCCCTGCCCGTTCAGATTCTGCACAGAACTTGTTCTGGTTCTGGGAAGTGTCTTCTTACACAAGATATTGTACTAAACAGAAACACTAAAAAGCCCCCGATGTGCTATAGGAGCCAGGCTGGGCCGCCAGGAGGGGTCCCCTGACTAGTGTTGGGCGCGAATATTCGAATTCTGAATTTTAATCGCTAATATCGCCACTTCGAGAATTTGCGAAGATTTAAAATATAGTGCTATATATTTGTAATCGCGAATATTCTATTTTTTTTTCATCAGTCCTACTGCTTCTTGCTTGTGGGCCAATGAGAAGGCTGCAATGTCTTTGTCAGAGCAACATCCCTGGTAACCAAACGGAAAGTGTCCGACCCCTTACTATATAAGATCCCCCCCCCCAGGAGCCATTTTCTGCAGTATTTTGCAGTTCTGAGAGAGAGAGAGAGAGAGCAGTGTCATTGCTGTGCTCTACTGTGTCATTACATTAGATAGTTAGCTGATACATTATATTAGCATATATATATATATATATCTGATAGGCTCCAGTGCAGGGTGTTAGGTAGTGCGATAGGTTCTGCTGTCCATACCTACAGGCTACAGACACAGTGCTGTGATGTCACATTACATTAGATAGTTAGTTATCTTCTATATATAATACAGATAGTTAGTGGGAGATAGTCAGTGTAGGTTAGATAGTGATATAGTGTAGCTGATAGGCTCCAGTGCAGGGTGTTAGGTAGTGCGATAGGTTCTGCTGTCCATACATACATGCTACAGACATAGTGCTGTGATGTCACATTACATTAGATAGTTAGTTATCTTATATATATAATGCAGATAGTTAGTGGGAGATAGTCAGTGTAGGTTAGATAGTGATATAGTGTAGCTGATAGGTTCCAGTGCAGGGTGTTAGGTAGTGTGATAGGTTCTGCTGTCCATACATACATGCTACAGACATAGTGCTGTGATGTCACATTACATTAGATAGTTAGTTATCTTATATATATAATACAGATAGTTAGTGGGAGATAGTCAGTGTAGGTTAGATAGTGATATAGTGTAGCTGATAGGTTCCAGTGCAGGGTGTTAGGTAGTGTGATAGGTTCTGCTGTCCATACATACATGCTACAGACATAGTGCTGTGATGTCACATTACATTAGATGGTTAGTTATCTTATATATAATACAGATAGTTAGTGGGAGATAGTCAGTGTAGGTTAGATAGTGATATAGTGTAGCTGATAGGTTCCAGTGCAGGGTGTTAGGTAGTGTGATAGGTTCTGCTGTCCATACATACATGCTGCAGACATAGTGCTGTGATGTCACATTACATTAGATAGTTAGTTATCTTATATATATAATACAGATAGTTAGTGGGAGATAGTGGAGGTTAGATAGTGATATAGTGTAGCTGACAGGTTCCAGTGCAGGGTGTTAGGTAGTGTGATAGGTTCTGCTGTCCATACATACATGCTGCAGACATAGTGCTGTGATGTCACATTACATTAGATAGTTAGTTATCTTATATATATAATACAGATAGTTAGTGGGAGATAGTCAGTGTAGGTTATATATATAATACAGATAGTTAGTGGGAGATAGTCAGTGTAGGTTAGATAGTGATATAGTGTAGCTGATAGGTTCCAGTGCAGGGTGTTAGGTAGTGTGATAGCTTCTGATGTCCATTCACTTCATGCTACAGACACAGCGCTGTGATGTCACAACAATACTTAGTGCACCAATCAGTAATATGTAGTCAGACCTGCTAAAATGTGAAGTTGCACATATTTGTTAGTGTCCCTCATAGCACCACTAGGGATGACCGACTGTCGCATGTGAAGGCTTCCCCGATCATCAGCAGTTGGGCCAGTGAGTCACTTCACATGCAGGATTAGAGTCCTCACCACACCGTTTCCATATTCCAACTCGACCATCATCAGATCCTAAGCAGAACCTGAATTTATCACTAAAGACGATACGGGTCCAGTCCGGGTTTCTCCATCAGGACACCACTGTAAGGAAGGTGACGGTGGCTGGCTGTCAATGGCAGGACACGTAATGGGCGACGTGACACCAAATCTCCTTCTGCTAAGAGCCTGGAAACGGTCTGGACAGAGACAGGGGTGTAATGCAGGGGCCGCCTGTGTCTGGATGATGGGAGTTGCTTGTGCTTGTTGGTGGGTCACACAATTCTCTATAGTGGTGTCTGTCCGGAGCCTGTCCATCATGGTTGTGCTCTCACATAACTACTGCTCCCAACATCTCCTAACAGGAAGGTTAGAACGGCCTAGATAGCGGCAATTCATCGAAACGACCATCCTGCTTCTCAGTCCAATGATGCGCCTCCTGTCAAAGTCTGACAACTGGGCGGATGTATTCCAGTGCGTGTTACAGGCATGTCTAGCAGTCACCGATCTCTCACCAAGAAGCACACTACCCAAAAGTAGCCTCTGAGAGCCTTTTTATATGGCAGCGGGAAAGCAATTTTACGCCCTCTTGTGGTGAGACCCAGTGTCTAATCAGACCTCACCTGGATTCACTTACATATCTGCCTGAGACGAGTGGAGCAGTAGTCGCCTCCTCACAGTATAATGCCACATAGTGGCCCCCTCACAGTATAATGCCCCATAGTGGCCCCCTCGCAGTATAATGCCCCCCATAGTGGCCATCTCACAGTATATTACCCCCATAGTGGCCCCCTCACAGTATAATGCCCCCCATAGTGGGCCCCCTCGCAGTATAATGGCTCCTTCGTAGTATAATGCCCCCCCATAGTTGCCCCCTCACAGTATAATGCCCCCCATAGTGGCCCCCTCGCAGTATAATGCTCCCATAGTGCCCCCTCACCGTATAGTGCCCCCTCACCATATAATGCCCCCTATAGTGGCCCTCTCACAGTATAATGCCCCCCATAGTGGCCCTTCACAGTATAATGCCCCCCATAGTGGCCCCCTCACAGTATAATGCCCCCCATAGTGGCCCTCTCACAGTATAATGCCCCCATAGTGGCCCCCTCACAGTATAATGCCCTCCATAGTGCTCCCCTCACCATATAATGCCCCCAATAGTGGCCTCCTCACAGTATAATGCCCCCCATAGTATTCCCCTTACAGTATAATGCCCCCATAGTGGCCCCTCACAGTATAATGCCCCCCATAGTGGCCCCCTCACAATATAATGCCCCCATAGTGGCCTCCTCACAGTATAATGCCCCCCATAGTATTCCCCTTACAGTATAATGCCCCCCATAGTGGCCCCCTCACAGTATAATGCCCCCATAGTGGCCCCCTCACAGTATGATGCCCCCAATAGTGTCCCCCTCACAGTATGATGCCCCCCCCATAGTATCCCCCTCACAGTATGATGCCCCCATAGTATCCCCCTCACAGTATATTGCCCCCATAGTGGCCCCCTCACAGTATAATGCCCCCCCATAGTAGCCCCCTCACAGTATAATGCCGCCCATAGTGGCCCCCTCACAGTATATTGCCCCCATAGTGGCCCCCTCACAGTATAATGCCCCCATAGTAGCCCCTCACAGTATATTGCCCCCATAGTGGCCCCCTCACAGTATAATGCCCCCATAGTGGCCCCCTCACAGTATAATGCCCCCATAGTGGCCCCCTCACAGTATGATGCCCCCAATAGTGTCCCCCTCACAGTATGATGCCCCCCATAGTATCCCCCTCACAGTATGATGCCCCCCATAGTATCCCCCTCACAGTATAATGCCCCCATAGTGGCCCCCTCACAGTATAATGCCCCCCATAGTAGCCCCCTCACAGTATATTGCCCCCCATAGTGACCCCCTCACAGTATAATGCCCCCATAGTGGCCCCCTCACAGTATATTGCCCCCCATAGTGGCCCCCTCACAGTATAATGCCCCCCATAGTAGCCCCCTCGCAGTATATTGCCCCCCATAGTGGCCCCCTCACAGTATAATGCCCCCATAGTGGCCCCCTCACAGTATAATGCCCCCATAGTGGCCCCCTCACAGTATAATGCCCCCCATAGTGGCCCCCTCACAGTATAATGCCGCCCATAGTGGCCCCCTCACAGTATAATGCCTATAATGCCAAGTCAGGAGAAGTAGCTGACGGAGACTGTATGTACAGGACAGGAGAAGAAGCTGAGAGCGACTGTGTGTACAGGTCAGGAAAAGAAGCTGAGAGCGACTGTGTGTACAGGTCAGGAAAAGAAGCTGACGGCGACTGTATGTACAGGTCAGGAGAAGAAGCTGACGGCGACTGTATGTACAGGTCAGGAGAAGAAGCTGACGGCGACTGTATGTACAGGTCAGGAGAAGAAGCTGACGGCGACTGTATGTACAGGTCAGGAGAAGAAGCTGACGGCGACTGTATGTACAGGTCAGGAGAAGCTGACGGAGACTGTATGTACAGGTCAGGAAAAGAAGATGACGGCGACTGTATGTACAGGTCAGGAGAAGAAGCTGACGGAGACTGTATGTACAGGTCAGGAGAAGAAGCTGACGGCGACTGTATGTACAGGTCAGGAGAAGAAGCTGACGGCGACTGTATGTACAGGTCAGGAGAAGAAGCTGACGGCGACTGTATGTACAGGTCAGGAGAAGAAGCTGACGGAGACTGTATGTACAGGTCAGGAGAAGAAGCTGACGGCGACTGTATGTACAGGACAGGAGAAGAAGCTGACGGCGACTGTATGTACAGGACAGGAGAAGAAGCTGACGGCGACTGTATGTACAGGACAGGAGAAGCTGACCGCGACTGTATGTACAGGACAGAAGAAGCTGACGGCGACTGTATGTACAGGACAGGAGAAGAAGCTGACGGCGACTGTAAGTACAGGACAGGAGAAGAAGCTGACGACGACTGTATGTACAGGACAGGAGAAGAAGCTGACGGCGACTGTAAGTACAGGACAGGAGAAGAAGCTGACGGCGACTGTAAGTACAGGACAGAAGAAGCTGACGGCGACTGTATGTACAGGTCAGGAGAAGAAGCTGACGGCGACTGTATGTACAGGTCAGGAGAAGCTGACCGCGACTGTATGTACAGAATAGGAGAAGAAGCTGACGGCGACTGTATGTACAGAATAGGAGAAGAAGCTGACGGCGACTGTATGTACAGGTCAGGAGAAGAAGCTGACGGCGACTGTATGTACAGGTCAGGAGAAAAAGCTGACGGCGACTGTAAGTACAGGACAGGATAAGAAGCTGACGGCGACTGTATGTACAGGACAGGAGAAAGAACAGAAAATGGGAAGATGTAGAGAAATCCGACCTCTTTAAAGGGGGAAGAAATATTACTAAAGTTTACGAATAACTGACAGGATGCTGACAATAGGAAAACCACCACCAGACTGGGCAAGGGGCGGCAATCATACCCTGCGACCCTCCTGGTGATCAGGGCCCTGTCTGGTCCCTCTGCCCAATACGATCTAGAGCGGGCTAGAGGGACCTGGTCCTGTCTGTCAGAGCGGGCGGTATTCTAGTCAGGCCGCGAGTTTTAAGCTATATGTGCGCTACCAGTGAACAGCTGATGTTTGAAAAAAAGGTGACAAATGGCACCTTCCGTTTTTCTGTAACAAAAGTCCTCTTTTTTTTTTTTTTTCATCCCTGCCCTTTACAATCGTCCTTGGATGAATAACGATCACCTCACATGGATCGCTCATGTGCCGCTGCAGCCAATCACCGTTCTCAGGCTTCAACGCTGCAGTGGCAGGGCAGGTATGTGTGCCCTTGGGTATTTTTTGTAAATTTTTGGGAAAACCTCTTTAGTTAATAAAAAAAAAAAAAATCACTACTGGAGTTCTATATAAATCTCCTTCAACCCACTAGAATTTAGCAGTCTTCTACAGCGCAGGCTAAATCCTAGTGGACTGAAGGACCTAGTCCAGTGATGGCTATCCTTGGGCACTCCAGCTGTGGTGAAACTACGACTCCCAGCATGCTCCATTCATTCCCAGCCAAGCAAGTGTACATCTTGGGAGTGGTAGTTTAACTACAGCTGGAGGGCCGGAGGTTAGCCATCACAGACCTGTTCTTTATAGCGGGAGTCCATTGTCACGTGATGTCTGTAACCCCGCCCAGTAGGTGTTAACATGCTAGCACGTCACATGGGTAACTTCAGATTCTGTGTAATCACTAAGCGATGGACAAATAAAGCTGGTAAAAAAAAAAAACGGAGCAGTTGGATTGCTCCTGCCTGGTCAGGGGGCGGGGTTTCCTAGTTCAGACCGTAGCAGTTGAGCACCGGGTCCCAGCATTATTCAGCAGCTCGGAGAAGCCGGGGATCATGGTAAGTGCCGGGGCCGCGTGTGACTGTGGGGGCGGGAACGGGCGCCGGAGTGTCGGGGGCATACTGGAGAGGTGGAGGCCGGTGCTGCAGTCATACCATGGAGGAGCGGAGGTGGTACCGGGGGGAAGACATGGCCCTAAATAAAGCCTAATGGGGCTGGAGGTGACGTAAACCGAGTGGTGTCATTGACGCAGAATCCTGGGGGGAGAGGTGACATAAACTTAGAACCCAAGGGGACTGAGGGTGTCTGATCTAGAATCCAGCAGGTGGGGTTAACAAAAGAACCCAGGGGGCTGGGGAGTCATAGACCTAGAACCCAGGGGGCCTGGGGAGTCATAGACCTAGAACCCAGGGGCCCCGGGGAGTCATAGATCTAGAACCCAGGGGGGCTAGGGAGTCACAGACCTAGACTGGGGAAACAAGTCCTAGAACCCAGGGGGGGCCGGGGAGTCAAAGACCTAGAACCCAGGGGCCCGGGGAGTCATAGACCTAGAACCCGGGGGAGAAGGAGTCATAGACCTAGAACCCGGGGGGGGGGGGCTAGGGAGTCATAAACATAGACTGGGAAAACAAACACTAGAACCCAGGGGGGCTGGGGAGTCCTAAACCTAGACTGGGGAAACAAACACTAGAACCCAGGGGGGCTAGGGAGTCATAGACCTAGAACCCAGGGGGCCAGGGAGTCATAGACCTAGAACCCAGGGGAGAAGGAGTCATAGACCTAGAACCCGGGGGGGGCTAGGGAGTCATAAACCTAGACTGGGGAAACAAGCCATAGAGCCCAGGGGGGCTGGGGAGTCATAAACCTAGACTGGGGAAACAAGCCATAGAGCCCAGGAGGGGCTGATGAGTCATAGACTTAGCACCTAGACTGGAGGAAACAAGCTCTAGAACCTAGACTGGAGGAAACAAGCTCTAGAACCTAGACTGGAGGAAACAAGCCCTAGAACCATTGGAGGAGGGGGAGGGGAGTCATAGACCTAGATTGGGGGAAACAAGGCGTATAATCCTGGGGGGGACAGGTGACATAAACTTAGTACCCAGGGGGGCTGGGGGTGTTCAATCTAGAATCCAACAGGTGGGGTTGACATGACAAAAGAACCCAGGGGGGCTGGAGGCAGGGGAGTCATAGACCTAGAACCTAGACTGGAGGAAACAAGCCCTACAACCCAGGGGGGTGGGGGAGTCATAGACTTGGAACCCTAGAGGTGCCATGGTAGTTTGAGACGTAGAACAGGAGTTGATTGACAGCTGTCAGAATTGTCTCATCTGCACTGATACATTGTAACAGCAGGCAGAGATTCTGTCGCTCACACACAGAACCTGCGGGGGTTGTCCCATTACAATAACTCATCTCCTATCCACAGCGGGGGTCTAATTACTGTGGCCCCCACCAGTCACAAGAACAGGGGCCCGTGTTCCTCATTTAAAATGCATATATGTCCTCCTCTCCATTCTGACGGGTACAGGGGCCCCATGTTCTCGTGATTAGTGGGGGCCCCAGTGGTGGGGGCCCCCTGCAGATCAGACACTTTACCCCTATCCTGTTATAGTGGACATCCCCCATAAACAATGACTCTTTGCAGTTTTCCCTGGAGGTTTTGTCCTCTTTCACTTTCACTTTGTGACTTGAGGTTTCCTGGAGGCGTCTTCTGCCCGGAAGATGAGTTTACAAGTCTGTGTTCTGCTGCAATGGGACCTATAGTGGGCTGTGATCTATAGGTGGCCTCAGTGCTGGGACCAGTGGGCTGTGATCTATAGGTGGCCTCAGTGCTGGGACCAGTGGGCTGTGATCTATAGGTGGCCTCAGTGCTGGGACCAGTGGACTGTGATCTATAGGTGACCTCATTAGTGCTGGAACCAGTGGACTGTGATCTATCGGTGACCTCATTAGTGCTGGGACCAGTGGACTGTGATCTATCGGTGACCTCATCAGTGCTGGGATCAGTGGACTGTGATCTATAGGTGACCTCATTAGTGCTGGAACCAGTGGACTGTGATCTATCGGTGACCTCATTAGTGCTGGGACCAGTGGACTGTGATCTATCGGTGACCTCATTAGTGCTGGGATCAGTGGACTGTGATCTATCGGTGACCTCATTAGTGCTGGGACCAGTGGACTGTGATCTATAGGTGACCTCATCAGTGCTGGGACCAGTGGACTGTGATCTATAGGTGACCTCATCAGTGCTGGAACCAGTGGACTGTGATCTATCGGTGACCTCATCAGTGCTGGGACCAGTGGACTGTGATCTATCGGTGACCTCATCAGTGCTGGGACCAGTGGACTGTGATCTATAGGTGACCTCATTAGTGATGGAACCAGTGGACTGTGATCTATCGGTGACCTCATTAGTGCTGGGATCAGTGGACTGTGATCTATAGGTGACCTCATTAGTGCTGGGACCAGTGGACTGTGTGGGTGGGTTTCGTCATCCGCCATTGTTCTACATGTAACATAACTGCTGCATCAGTCTAGATAGTGGATTTGCACAGGGGCCGGTTGGTGGCTGGCACTAGGGGGGCCCTAGGTTCTTACATTTGGGGGTCATCAGCTGTGGATACGCTCTGTATGTTATGCCCATGGCTTTATCATCAGACTTATTATTTTTCTTCCCACAGTTTCGTAACCAGTATGACAACGATGTGACCGTGTGGAGCCCCCAGGTAAGCGCTGCCCCTGTGTAGTCCTGGTCACGCCCCCCACCGCAGTCCCCAGCTCTGTTCCTTGTTCACTTCCTTATATAAACTGTTCCTCCCCCGACAAGAAATGTTCCCCAAAGCCCTGACTGTGAGCGGACGCCTAATGATCCTCCCAACATCCGAGATCTGGAGCAGCTGCAGCCACAGTGCATGGCAGCCAGTGCGGTGTACACTGCCGGAGGCTGAGGGGCCACACATCGGTATCGGTACAGCTTCTCCCTGCCCGGTGCAGAAGACCCTCTGTTATTCCTCCAGGACCAAATCTACAATAAATGCTGAGTGACATTCACTACTATACAGCCGTGTCCTCTGCTCCAGTCACCTCCAGAGCTGCAGTCAGTGTTCTGCTATGTCATCACTCCTTCTATTCCATTCACCTCAACAGCTGCCATCATGTTCATCGTGCCTTCTACTCTGTTCACCCCCAGAGCTGCCATCACTGTTCTGTTCATGCCTTCTACTCCATTCACCACCAAAGCTGCTGTCACTGTTCTACTCCGTTCACCTCCAGAGCTGCTATCACTGTTCTGCTGTTCATCATGCCTTCTACTCCGTTCACCTCCAGAGCTGCAGTCAGTGTTCTGCTCTGCCATCGTGCCTTCACCCCACTCCCCTCCATAGGGGCACACTTTCACATACCGGATCGTGTAGCCCAATGTGATCTTGTATTTGGACCCTGATCCTAGTTCTGGGATCTGCGCTTCTATTGTCAGTGGTGAACAGGGCAGGATTAAATACTACTACTACCGTTATTGTTACTACTACTCCACAGAGCAGCCTGCGCTGTGTCTAGACAGATGTGACTGGAGTGAAGGATAAGTAAAGCATTTCCACAGTTACAGCCTGTAATGAGTGGGGGTGACGGAACGTGTTGGC
This sequence comes from Bufotes viridis, assembly GCA_033119425.1. Lineage (NCBI taxonomy): Eukaryota > Metazoa > Chordata > Amphibia > Anura > Bufonidae > Bufotes > Bufotes viridis. The sequence goes on along the minus strand of CM065598.1, from coordinate 7,864,018 downwards.
GTCAGATGGGACCCCCGACTTCCCTCTCGCCACACCTCCCTCCAGCGTTTGAATTATTCTCATGTCGACCTCTAATCTTTGGGTTTTACTTCTTCTTCTCCAGGGCCGAATCCATCAGATCGAGTATGCGATGGAGGCCGTGAAGCAAGGCTCCGCCACTGTGGGCCTGAAGTCCAAGACTCACGCTGTGCTCGTCGCCTTAAAGGTACAGTCACCTTTCTTGTGTCATTAATGGTTACTGACGGGGGGAGGCGGAGTGAGCGGATGTGTATGTGGATGATGAGGGAGGTGGTGGCTGAGGGGGGCTGGTAGATGGATGATGAGGGAGGTGGTGGCTGGGGGGGGGCTTGTATATGGATGATGAGGGAGGTGGTGGCTTTTGTATGGATGATGAGGGAGGTGGTGGCTGAGGGGGGCTTGTGTATGGATGATGAGAGAGGTGGTGGCTTGTGTATGGATGATGAGGGAGGTGGTGGCTGAGGGGGGCTTGTAGATGGATGATGAGAGGCAGTGGCTGAGGGGGGCTTGTAGATGGATGATGAGGGAGGTGGTGGCTGAGGGGGGGGCTTGTATATAGATGATGAGGGAGGTGGTGGCTTGTGTATGGATGATGAGGAGGTGGTGGCTGAGGGGGCAGTGGCTGAGGGGGCTTGTAGATGGATGATGAGGAGGTGGTGGCTGAGGGGGCTTGTATATAGATGATGAGGAGGTGGTGGCTTGTGTATGGATGATGAGGGAGGTGGTGGCTGAGGGGGCTTGTGTATGGATGATGAGGAGGCAGTGGCTGAGGGGGCTTGTAGATGGATGATGAGGAGGCAGTGGCTGAGGGGGGCTTGTATATGGATGATGAGGAGGTGGTGGCTGAGGGGGCTTGTATATGGATGATGAGGAGGTGGTGGCTGAGGGGGCTTGTATATGGATGATGAGGAGGTGGTGGCTGAGGGGGGCTTGTAGATGGATGATGAGGAGGCAGTGGCTGAGGGGGCTTGTAGATGGATGATGAGGAGGTGGCGGCTGAGGGGGGCTTGTATATGGATGATGAGGAGGTGGTGGCTGAGAGAGGCTTGTATATGGATGATGAGGAGGCAGTGGCTGAGGGGGCTTGTAGATGGATGATGAGGAGGTGGTGGCTGAGGGGGCTTGTATATGGATGATGAGGGAGGTGGTGGCTGAGGGGGCTTGTATATGGATGATGAGGAGGCAGTGGCTGAGGGGGCTTGTATATGGATGATGAGGAGGTGGTGGCTGAGGGGGCTTGTATATGGATGATGAGGAGGTGGTGGCTGAGGGGGCTTGTATATGGATGATGATGGAGGTGGTGGCTGAGGGGGGGCTTGTATATGGATGATGAGGGAGGCAGTGGCTGAGGGGGGGCTTGTAGATGGATGATGAGGGGGGGGGCTTGTATATGGATGATGAGGGAGGTGGTGGCTTGTGTATGGATGATGAGGGAGGTGGTGGCTGAGGGGGGCTTGTGTATGGATGATGAGAGAGGTGGTGGCTTGTGTATGGATGATGAGGGAGGTGGTGGCTGAGGGGGCTTGTAGATGGATGATGAGAGGCAGTGGCTGAGGGGGCTTGTAGATGGATGATGAGGGAGGTGGTGGCTGAGGGGGGGGCTTGTATATAGATGATGAGGGAGGTGGTGGCTTGTGTATGGATGATGAGGGAGGTGGTGGCTGAGGGGGGCTTGTGTATGGATGATGAGGGAGGCAGTGGCTGAGGGGGGCTTGTAGATGGATGATGAGGAGGTGGTGGCTGAGGGGGCTTGTATATAGATGATGAGGGAGGTGGTGGCTTGTGTATGGATGATGAGGAGGTGGTGGCTGAGGGGGCTTGTGTATGGATGATGAGGAGGCAGTGGCTGAGGGGGCTTGTAGATGGATGATGAGGAGGCAGTGGCTGAGGGGGCTTGTATATGGATGATGAGGGAGGTGGTGGCTGAGGGGGCTTGTATATGGATGATGAGGGAGGTGGTGGCTGAGGGGGCTTGTATATGGATGATGAGGAGGTGGTGGCTGAGGGGGCTTGTAGATGGATGATGAGGAGGCAGTGGCTGAGGGGGCTTGTATATGGATGATGAGGGAGGTGGCGGCTGAGGGGGCTTGTATATGGATGATGAGGAGGTGGTGGCTGAGGGGGCTTGTGTATGGATGATGAGGAGGCAGTGGCTGAGGGGGCTTGTAGATGGATGATGAGGAGGTGGTGGCGGCTGAGGGGGCTTGTATATGGATGATGAGGAGGCAGTGGCTGAGGGGGCTTGTATATGGATGATGAGGAGGTGGTGGCTGAGGGGGCTTGTATATGGATGATGAGGAGGTGGTGGCTGAGGGGGCTTGTATATGGATGATGAGGAGGTGGTGGCTGAGGGGGCTTGTATATGGATGATGAGGAGGCAGTGGCTGAGGGGGGCTTGTAGATGGATGATGAGGGGCTTGTAATGGATGATGAGGAGGTGGTGGCTTGTATATGGATGATGAGGGAGGTGGTGGCTGAGGGGGGCTTGTGTATGGATGATGAGGGAGGCAGTGGCTGAGGGGGGGCTTGTAGATGGATGATGAGGGAGGCAGTGGCTGAGGGGGGGCTTGTATATGGATGAAGGGGGAGGTGGTGGCTGAGGGGGCTTGTAGATGGATGATGAGGAGGTGGTGGCTGAGGGGGCTTGTATATGGATGATGAGGGAGGTGGTGGCTTGTGTATGGATGATGAGGGAGGTGGTGGCTGAGGGGGGCTTGTGTATGGATGATGAGGAGGCAGTGGCTGAGGGGGCTTGTAGATGGATGATGAGGAGGTGGTGGCTGAGGGGGCTTGTATATGGATGAAGGGAGGTGGTGGCTGAGGGGGCTTGTATATGGATGATGAGGGAGGTGGTGGCTTGTGTATGGATGATGAGGAGGTGGTGGCTGAGGGGCTTGTGTATGGATGATGAGGAGGCAGTGGCTGAGGGGGCTTGTAGATGGATGATGAGGAGGTGGTGGCTGAGGGGGCTTGTATATGGATGAAGGGGGAGGTGGTGGCTTGTGTATGGATGATGAGGGGGGCTTGTGTATGGATGATGAGGGAGGCAGTGGCTGAGGGGGGGCTTGTAGATGGATGATGAGGGAGGTGGTGGCTGAGGGGGGGGGGCTTGTATACGGATGATGAGGAAGGTGGTGGCTGAGGGGGGGGGCTTGTAGATGGATGATGAGGGAGGTGGTGGCTGAGGGGGGGGCTTGTAGATGGATGATGAGGGAGGTGGTGGCTGAGGGGGCTTGTAGATGGATGATGAGGAGGTGGTGGCTGAGGGGGCTTGTAGATGGATGATGAGGGAGGCAGTGGCTGAGGGGGGGCTTGTAGATGGATGATGAGGGAGGTGTTGGCTGCGGGGGGTCTTGTATATGGATGATGATGGATACGGCACAGTCCTGGTTTGCAGACGCGGCTTGTTAATGTTGACGTTTTTATCTGCTGCATAGAGAGCTCAGTCTGAACTGGCTGCACATCAGAAGAAGATCCTCAATGTGGACAATCACATCGGCATCTCCATTGCTGGGCTGACCGCGGACGCTCGCCTCTTGTGGTGAGTGAAGACCCTCCCCCTAAGTGTTGCTTCAGAATTCACCCTAATAAACATCCCCCTGCTCCAGTGTAAGGCCTCATGCACACGAACGTTTATTTTTTTCCGTTTACATTCCATTTTTTTGCGTTCCGTATACGGAACCTTTCATTTCAATTGATCCGCAAAAAAAACCCGAAGGTACTCCGTATGCCTTCCGTTTCCGTTTAAAGATAGAACATGTCCTATTATTGTCCGCATAACGGACAGGGATAGGACTGTTCTATCCGGGGCCAGCTGCTCCGTTCTGCAAAAAACGGAATGCACATGGATGTCATCTGTTTTTTGCAGACCGCAAAATACTGAAAAGGCCCTACGGTCGCGTGCAAGAGGCCTAAATGATAGTGACATTCCTTTATTCCAGCTTCCACGAGACTTCACAGTTGCTGGATTATGATTAGATGGTTGCACACCCTGTTGATCTGAGCCTCTGCTCCTGGTTTGGTGACCATTCACACTGTTGTGATACTACAACCCCCAGTTAGTGTCCACGGCCAGAGGTTGCCGGTCCCTGGTGGAGACTATGCCGGAGTAAAGGAACCTGCCCGTAATAATTTGCAGCCTGCACCGATCCTGCGGTGCGTTCTCCGCTAATCTCTGTGCGGTCTCTCTGCAGTAACTTCATGCGCCAGGAGTGTCTGGATTCACGGTTCGTCTTTGATCGTCCTCTCCCGGTGTCGCGCCTCGTCTCTCTGATCGGAAGTAGTATCCTTACAACCTCATGCTGATTGTTTCCATGTTCCTGCTGTTACTGGGTCTTTATATCCCATGAGCGGTGTCGGTTTTGTGTAGGGTGGTCCTGAATGTCACCCTAGACTCGCACCCTTTACTGCCTGTTTCCTGTGTATATTCCTTAACGATGTCCAGAAACCCAAATTCCAACCCAGCGCTACGGACGCAGACCTTATGGAGTGGGACTTCTCATTGCAGGATATGACGTAAGTGTCGACCCCCGACGTCCGGGATAAGGGCACCTTTGGAGATCACCTAGTGGAGGGGGACAGCGGCTATAACGCAGTGTGATCACAATGAAGGCGTTTTTTCTCCCGTCTCTCCCTAGGACATGGGGCCGCACATATTTCAGACGTGCCCCTCCGCAAACTACTTTGACTGCAAAGCCATGTCCATCGGAGCTCGGTCACAGTCGGCTCGCACCTACCTGGAGAGACGCATGTCTGAGTTCAGTGATTGTGAGTAGCTACAGCAGGGGACTGCGTCTGATACAGGGTGAAGGGGTGGTAAAGTGGCCGAGTTGTCGGATCCAGTATGATGGGTGGAGTAATAGATACAGAAGGGGGGTTGGTGTATGATGGGTTTATAGATATGGGGGTTGTCGGATCCAGTATGATGGGTGGAGTAATAGATACAGTAGGGGGGTTGGTGTATGATGGGTTTATAGATATGGGGGTTGTCGGATACAGTATGATGGGTGGAGTAATAGATACAGAAGGGGGGTTGGTGTATGATGGGTTTATAGATATGGGGGTTGTCGGATCCAGTATGATGGGTGGAGTAATAGATACAGAAGGGGGGTTGGTGTATGATTGGTTTATAGATATGGGGGTTGTCGGATCCAGTATGATGGGTGGAGTAATAGATACAGAAGGGGGGTTGGTGTATGATGGGTTTATAGATATGGGGGTTGTCAGATCCAGTATGATGGGTGGAGTAATGGATACGGTAGGGGGGTTGGTGTATGATGGGTTTATAGATATGGGGGTTGTCGGATACAGTATGATGGGTGGAGTATTAGATACAGTAGGGGGGTTGGTGTATGATGGGTTTATAGATATGGGGGTTGTCGGATACAGTATGATGGGTGGAGTATTAGATACAGTAGGGGGGTTGGTGTATGATGGGTTTATAGATATGGGGGTTGTCGGATACAGTATGATGGGTGGAGTATTAGACACAGCGCAGTACAAGGGGGTGTTGGAGGGGACTCCCGGCTGATGTAGATGCTCTCCTTCCCAGGTAATCTGAATGAGTTGGTTAAACACGGGCTCCGGGCCCTGAGGGAGACTCTTCCTGCAGAGCAAGACCTGACAACAAAGGTAAGTGACATTGCTGTGGGACCCTCCGGTGCCTGCACTGACCGGACAATATATCATAGGGGATGAGAATGCACCCCTATAATGTTGGGGGGGTTGTGCTGCGGAGGAAACCTCTTTTCTGTTGTTGTGTCCGCAGAACGTTTCCATCGGCATTGTGGGGAAAGATCTGGAGTTCACAATCTATGACGATGATGAAGTCTCCTCATTCCTGGAAGGATTAGAAGAGCGACCACAGCGGAAGGTGGGTGCCACGGCCGCACACATTCAGGGTACACTCATGGGAGTCATTCCTCTCATCTGTCTGGATTATCATATTCTGGGCCTTACAGAGGCGGCAGCCTTATCTCTCACTACCGACATTTCTATTGATGACCTATCCTCAGGATGATGAATATCAGATCAGCGGGGGCCCGGCCCCCGGCACCGCTGCAGATCAGCTGGTTGAAGAGAAGCTTGCAGTCCGGCTCGCCGTCCACATCTCCCTTCTATGGACGGCTCATTCCTGTACAAGTGTATATGAAGTGAATGGACGGCGGCTTCTTGTAATAACACTGCTCACCTCTGCAATACACTGAGCGCGGCCTTTCCTTCAACCAGCGGATCCACAGGAGTGCCGGGTGTCGGACTCCCGCCGATCTGATATTGATGACCTATCAAAGTATAAATGAAAATAACCCAAAGAAACGGGGGGGGGAAAAATCACATATAAACACAGACAATCTGCAACAGAAGTTTCCGTCCCCCGATCAGTTTTGTCCTTTTGCGCTGCAGTTTTTCTTGAGAGGCGGGTACCCTTCACAGATAACCAATGTATATAATATAGAAAACCGCGCTGCTTCAACTGGAGCGCAGTTCACACTGAGGGAGATGAGGTATCTATCGATGCGATTCCTCAGTCATGGTTCCCACCTAAACTGAGGAATCGCATCGATAGATACTTCTTGTCTCCCTCAGTGTGAACTGCGCTCATGTTGAAGCAGCGCGGTTTTCTATTTTTATATACACTGATATTGATGGCCTATTCTGATCATAGGTCATCAATAAAAAATATCTTAGAAAACCCCTTTAACCGGGTGATTGTGCCCTTCTCTAGGTGGCGGCCCCTGCGGAGGACCCGGTGGAGAAGCCCGAGGAGCCCATGGAGCACTAGACTTCGGATTCTTTTTATACGTCTGTTTTCAGCTCCCGCATCCATCCTCCTCATCAGCCCCGATGCTCAGTGTATGTGGCGGCGTTCTAGAATTCCACATGTGAATGCAATAAAATATTTTTTTTTCTTGAATTTCTTTGTGAAAATTCTTCCACAATGTTCTCGGCTGTGATGGCGTCCTGGAAATCTGGGTCCCAGAAAGCGAAGGTCAGGGCTGAAAAAGTAGGCCACACCCAGTTTAATGGTGGGGGCGGGGCTAGCGCTTGACATGGTCAGTCGTATGGGCTGAGTGCTCTGCTACAACTAAGGCCACATTCACACGAGCAGGTCACGGCAGTCTTCTGTTTTATGAACCGCAAAACGTGTGATTCTGGGTCCAAGAAAGGACAAGTCCTATCCTATGGCTAACGGGCCCGCCCCGTGATGCAGGGTGCACATCGCTGGTGCCCGTGTTTTGCAGATCCACAGTTTGCAGTCCGCAAAATAGACAGCCATGTGCTGTAACTCTTGTTATCCTGTGCCCGCTCGACCAGACTACTTACTGCTACCGCGTACTAAACTGGCTGTGAGAAACAGCCGCGTGTGAATGCTTCCGCGGACATCTTCGCTGCCATGTGGTCTGGGTATGCACCATCTATTGCCCTTGGAAAGCCTATTTTGCCTCTTCTATCGATTTCTCACATGGACATTTGCTTTCCTGGAGAGGCCTCTGCTGGGGCCCTGGAAGGAAACAGACGGGCGATGGATAATGCTATACTCATACTTCTGCACTATACGCAAGATTAACCATTACCTCCTGACCCAGACACCGAAAAGGCTGCAAACTAGTGGCATGAATGTGCCCCACCAGGCAAGCCTCAGGTATGGAGCGCCTGAGGGAGTTTGTAAGAAAGGACCCTCAAAATGGCGCCAATTCTCTTGCATCACTGACTCCAGCAGGACGCCTCCCAATAGCAACCCTTCTGATGATAACCCTGAAACCGGTCTCACACCATCTACTGATGGCTATTAAATCCTCCACTGCTTCCCTGACTGGCAAGAGGAACTAATGTGGGGCTGCTTAGACATGACCGACTGACACATGCTGCAGAACGTCCGCCCTCCCCATCTGCTGCGTTTCAAGACCATGCACATAACGCTGAGTTGTGGTGCCCAAAATCCAATGAGCCGGAGAACCGCTCTGGAAGGAATCGCCTGTGTATTAGTATGCTTGAGAGGGTGGAGGGTCAGCGGGCTATTCTCCAGATCCCTTCTGGTGGAGCAGGTCCATCGTGTCCCGGCACAGCCTCCACTCCTTGCTCAACTGTTGAATTACAGGGCACGATACGACCGGCGCAGTGAATTCCAATATTAAAATGCTTCTGTTTCAGAGGATCTGCAGAGTTTCATGTATCATTGTCAAGCGGCGGCTAAAAACTCCCGCTTTCATACTGACATGTCCAGCCAGGCGGACAGAGCGCGGCCCCTCAACACCCCGACTGAGGCAGATGGTGGGGATCTGTTCGTCGGACCTTCCATCTATCCTCTACCACTGGGCTCCTCGGCTCTCCCTGTCTGGGGGGCTCCGTTTCTGGGCTGACAGCCGGCCCGTAGTCTAATAGGTGTCCATTATATTGCGATTATTTCCTCTCCGTTCTTTGGTGGTCGCATTAAGCGCTCCGGCCTGCAGATACTTAGTGGTGGCCGAGAAGGACCTTGGTTATTTTGCGGCCTGTGGCTCTGGTATCGCCTAGAACGCGCTGGTTCTGCTGTTCGGTCTTTTCTCAGTAGATTATTTCGGTGGGGTTCCTTTGCCCTCTGGAGCTGCAGATGTCGCCACACGTGGCACCACTATCACCCTGCAGTCGACTCCTTCCTGATGCCAATGCTTCTCTCACGCCCGCTGTGCGCCGTCTGTTTGCATACTGCTTTGTGATATTATATGTCTGATTGCTGTCATCCCGGCCACGTGGGCCTCGGTAATCTTCATGGGCATTGCCTTTGTCTCTACTCTTTCTGAAAAGGGCCGCTTTTATAGTAATTTGCCGCCTTACGCGTTTATGTACCGCCTCCATTAGAATAGTGACCTTTTTTTCTGATTCCTGGTTTGTAGCCTGAGTGCATGGATTATTCTGTACTGCTCAAGTTACCCAACGTACAAATCTAGGTTCAATCATCCTGTGCGGGTATGGCGGACGGGCTCTGTGCAGGGAATGCTGGGAGATTTCAGCTCTGAAGCTGCAGAATGCTCCTGGCCGTGTGCTGGTAGGATTTAGGCTACGATCACAAGACGACATTTGTCACACCAATGTCACGCGACAATTTTTATAATGGGAGTCTATGGTGTCGCAGAAAAACCCATCTTGAATAGATTTTTTGCGACTGTTGTTATATAAACTCCCCTGGCCGTGATTATATTGGCCGTCACCCGTATAGGGCTGAGTATATTTCCACACACACAGGGATATTCTGCTCATGAAACCCCTGCTCTGACTACACACTAACTCTTCCTGTCACCTGACAACCAGCAGCGCAGCAGAAGCGTCTTCACTTCCGGGGCACGGGCCTTCCCATTTCCGGTGCTGCGCTGTGCACGTAACAGGATCAGATGTTCTTCCGGTGCGCTGCGTTCCATGACGACGAACACTTCCGGTGTGCGCTCTGCACTGGGCGGAGCTTCCTTCGTCCTGCCCGGCTTCCGTACTCTTGCTGTGGCCTCAGCTCTTCCACGTCACCGAGAGCTAGATCTCGCCTGACACCCGGCTGGGAGCAGGTAAGGTCCCGGGCGCTGCTTCCTCACCTCTAGAGGTCCCTCACATCCCCGGGGGGCCCCACCATACCCCTCTGTCATAGGCATCTGTCTGTCAGGTGTGTCACAATGGCAGTCTCTTTCCTTGAGTACTTATGGGTCTGCGCGGTCGATGCAGCGTTTCGTTTAACTTTTGCGCTTTCTCCTCCGGACGCCTTGCAGGCTGTACCGACTTGGGGCTCATTGTGCGGAGAAATAATTTGCGCCATTGTGAGAGCTCAGCCTCTTCGTATATTAAATGCGTTGTGATATGGCGGTCACCAAGCCACTCCCCTTTTTGCTGTTGGATGCCTCCGGTGTCGTTGGATTATTTTCCCTAGAATGGCAGTGACCGCGGATCACGTGACGTCTGACGTGTTGTGACGCCGGTTGTAGGGTAATGTCGCAGTGCGGCAGGAGGATCACCCCCATCATAGATCTGGTCACATGACAAGAACGCTTTTAGCTCCATGTGAGTCCTGAGGCGGCGCTGCACTCGCTGGGGTCTCCGTGACTATTGCGTGTCCAGGACACGGACGCTCAGCGTGGATCTGACTCCGGACATGGCGCCACATCTCTTCCGTTTTCATCTTCATTTCTTCCTCTCTTCCAGGGTCAGAACCTGCCTGAAGTTTTACCGTCTGTCTGACCGCGCCGGAGCCATGACGGCCGCAGAGAACGTGTGCTACACCCTCATCAACGTCCCCATGGACTCGGAGCCTCCATCAGAGATCACGCTGAAGACCGACCTGGGTGAGATACGTCAGCGGGGGGCGCCATGGCAAGAGGCAGAACATAGCATTGGCGGACGGCGAGGTCCGGTCCTGAGTGGTGACAACCTTCATAGCTGCCATTACAGCGACCCCCTCAGGGTGTCAGCCAGGTTCCCAAACTGCAGATCTGGTGGTTGCATGGAGTGATTATCCCACAGACCCCAGGAAACTGGAGGTGGCCATCATGGTTGTCACTCAGGTGGGGAGACAGTCTCTTATATCCCCCAGTGTCTGTGGGTGGGGAGACAGTCTCTTATATCCCCCAGTGTCTGTGGGTGGGGAGACAGTCTCTTATATCCCCCAGTGTCTGTGGGTGGGGAGACAGTCTCTTTTATCCCCCAGTGTCTGTGGGAGGAGGAGTCAGTCTCTTATATCCCCTGGTGTCTGGGGTGGGAGAGGTCAGTCCTCTTATCTCCCCGGTGTCTGGGGAGGAGGGGTCAGTCTCTTATATCCCCCGGTGTCTGTGGGAGGAGGAGTCAGTCTCTTATATCCCCAGTGTCTGGGGAGGAGGGGTCAGTCTCTTATGTCCCCAGTGTGTCTGAGGATGGAGGTGATCAGTCTCTTATGTCCCCGGTGTCTGAGGAGTGAGGTAGACAGTCTCTTATGTCCCCCGGTGTCTGTGGGGAGGAGGGGTCTAGTCTGTCTTTGGAGTCCCCCCGGTGTCTGTGGGTAGGGAGGTGTTAGTCCAGTCAGCTCCTTTGTCCCCGGTGTCTGGGGAGGGAGGGGTCAGGTCAGTCTTTATGTCCCCGGTGTCTGGGGAGGAGGGGTCAGTCGCTTTTGTCCCCCGTGTCTGGGGAGTAGGGGTCAGTCTCTTATGCCCCACGGTGTCTGGGGAGGAGGGGTCAGTCTCTTATGCCCCCCGGTGTCTGGGGAGGAGGGGTCAGTCCGCTTGTGTCTGGGCGTCCTATGTCCCCGGTGTCTGAGGAGGAGGTGTCAGTCTCTTTATGTCCCCGGTGTCTGGGGAGGAGGGGTCAGTCGCTTTTGTCCCCGGTGTCTGGGGAGGAGGGGTCAGTCGCTTGTGTCCCCGTGTGTCTGGGGAGGAGGGGTCGGAGTCGGCTTTTGTCCCCTGTCTGGGAGGAGGGTCAGTCTCACGCCCCCGGTGTCTGGGGAGGAGGGGTCAGTCTCTTATGCCCCCCGGTGTCTGGGGAGGAGGGGTCAGTCTCTTGTGCGCCCATGCCCCGGTGTCTGGGGAGGAGGGGTCAGTCTCTTATGCCCCCGGTGTCTGGGGGGGTCAGTCTCTTATGTCCCGGTGTCTGGAGGGGTCAGTCTCTTATGCCCCCCGGTGTCTGGGGAGGAGGGGTCAGTCTCGTCTCCTATGCCCCCCGATGTCTGGGGAGGAGGGGTCAGTCTCTTATGTCCCCCGGTGTCTGGGGAGGAGGGGTCAGTCTCGTCTCCTATTCCCCCCGATGTCTGGGGAGGAGGGGTCAGTCTCTTATGTCCCCCGGTGTCTGGGGGAGTCAGTCTCGTCTCTTATGCCCCCGCGTCTTTTGCTGCCATCTTGTAATGTGCTGCTCTTCACCTGCAGAGAAGGGGGATGTGAAATCCAAGACGGAGGCTCTGAAGAAAGTGATCATCATGATCCTGAATGGCGAGAAGCTGCCGGGACTCCTGATGACCATCATCCGCTTCGTGCTGCCGCTGCAGGATCACACCATCAAGAAACTGCTGCTGGTCTTCTGGGAGATCGTGCCCAAGACGACACCGGACGGGAAGCTGCTGCAGGAGATGATCCTCGTGTGCGACGCCTACAGGAAGGTCAGCCTTTTGCGGAGTATGTTTGGGAAAGCTGGGTGACCACCAGTATGGCTGCCGCTATCCCCAGCTTTCCCAGACCCAGTGTTGGACTGGGGTACCTAGGGCCCACCAGTGAAATTTATTTTGGGGGTCCACCATATGGATACATTCAAGTATAATAAATAATCTAACAAGCTTTTTATGGGCTGTTGCGGTGCTGTACATTGAATATATGAATGTAGTGCAGTAAGTCTAATGTGTTATGTGTCACTCGTGCAGGGGGTGGGAGACTAGGGGCCCACCGTGCTCAGGGGCCCACCGGGGGATTCCCCTGTACCCCTGTGGGCCAGTCCGAGCCAGACGAGAACACGCTCGCTCAGGAGTCTGGGCCGACTGGGTGAGCGACCACTCTGGGGCAGTTGCAGTGGTGGATATACTGGTTCTCACCCAGCTTTCCCAGAAACAGAAGCGCTGACTGCACATTCTATGAGACCGAGAAGTCATTTCCCAGATGTTTTTCTCTTTTCTCATCAGGATCTCCAGCATCCAAACGAGTTCATCCGGGGATCCACTCTGCGCTTCCTGTGTAAACTGAAGGAAGCCGAGCTTCTGGAGCCGCTGATGCCCGCCATCCGGGCGTGTCTGGAGCACCGCCACAGCTACGTGAGGAGGAACGCCGTGCTGGCCATATACACCATCTACAGGTGAATACTGCTTTTTAGTCATCAGATCATACACTGTGTCAGTTCCAAACCATCCTAAGATCTCCTTGCTTTCAGTGAGTGGAAACTCCAGAAACGCGCTTACACAGCTGAGGGTTTGTTACAGCGTATCGGTGCAGATCACCTTATGTGAGCTAAACACAGCAGGTGTATAAGGCCTAGTTTATGTGTTGGTGTGGTATAAACCTGGCCTAAATTTCCCTCTTGTCCAGGACTGCAGCCTGATGGGCTCTTATCTGCACTAATACATGGTGGCAAACCTCCCGCTGTAAGTAAGTATAAGTGGGATGGGCGGCGACTGGATTATTCTGCTTCATGCATTAACATTGGGACTGACTGGGCGGTTGTCAGAGCGGACTGCGGTGTACCTGGCCCCACAGTGCCGCCATTATCGCATACTCGCCGGTTTGTCGCGCACCTGATTTCTATGATCTTCATTTTCAGGAATTTTGAGCATCTGATCCCGGACGCTCCTGAGCTCATCCATGACTTCCTGGTGAACGAGAAGGACGCCAGCTGCAAGAGGAACGCCTTCATGATGCTGATCCACGCAGACCAGGTACGAGGGGGAGGAACAGGCCGGTCCACTGCTGATGTCCCTATGACAACACTGCTGGTTCTTCATGTTGTATAGAGTCTGTGTTATGTAACGGGGATCATTCGCTGTGACCTCACTGAACCTGTATTTCTCTAGGACCGCGCTCTGGATTATCTCAGCACCTGTATCGATCAGGTCCACACCTTTGGTGACATCCTGCAGCTGGTGATTGTGGAGCTCATCTACAAGGTATGCGTCCGCCGGTGAAGCCTCCGCAAAGGTTTTACAGGACTACAAAAGCATGGCTGCTTACCGACACAGCGCCACACCCGTCCACAGGCTGTGTGTAGTATTGCATCCCTTCTACATTCACTTTACTGTCAGAAACCGCGCAGGGACACGGGTCTCTAGTCCTGGACATGCTTAGGCTACCTACAATTAAAAAAAAAGTCCATCACACGTCCGTTTTTTACCCCTGTCGTGTCAATGAGGCCTTAATGGATAGAAAAGGGCGATTATTAACTGTCATTGTATAAGAAACTACCCAGGAAGATATCTTTATTAAATCGCCCCTTTAATGACAAGCGTCCCAGTACTGAACATGATGGTTACGCCGATCGGATCATGTGCGGTGCAGTGACTGGTGGCGCTCCCATTAACACCAGTGATGCATTTGGTTTTATATGGTCTGCACCACAAGCTCCTCTCATAACCGCGTGTTTGTGTCCGGCAGGTGTGTCACGCCAACCCCTCCGAGAGAGCGCGCTTCATCCGCTGTATCTACAACCTGCTGCAGTCATCCAGCCCAGCTGTGAAGTACGAAGCCGCCGGGACCCTCGTCACACTGTCCAGTGCTCCCACCGCCATCAAGGTGACTTATCCGTAAAACTACACACAGTAGGTGGAGCAAGCAAGGTTGGGGTGGCAGGAGGGACAGCAGGTAGAGATGTGGGGGTGGGAGGCACTACAGGCAGCGATGGAGGGGTGTCGGGATGTACAGCAGGTAAGGTTGGGGGGTGTCGGGAGGCACGGCAGGTAAGGTTGGGGGGTGTCGGGAGGCACAGCAGGTAAGGATGGGGGGTGTCGGGAGGCACAGCAGGTAAGGATGGGGGTGTCGGGAGGCACAGCAGGTAAGGTTGGGGGGTGTCAGGAGGCACAGCAGGTAAGGTTGGGGGGTGTCGGGAGGCACAGCAGGTAAGGATGGGGGGTGTCGGGAGGCACAGCAGGTAAGGATGGGGGTGTCGGGAGGCACAGCAGAGCATTCCAGATCAGAACCAGTATAGTGGGACTGGGGCTTCTCCACCTTTTACCACAATTGGCGCACTTGTCCCCATGCACTCACATTCTGCTCTCTCCAGGCTGCGGCTCAGTGCTACATTGATCTGATCATTAAGGAAAGCGACAACAACGTCAAGCTGATCGTCCTGGACCGCCTGATAGAGCTCAAGGACCACCCGTCACACGAGCGTGTCCTGCAGGTCGGTGTCCTCACACTTCATCTTCCTCAAAATGTATTGAAGCCTTGAAAAGCGTTTCCTGCGAATGGCACGTATTCCCTATACACGATATAGGGGACAAGTATCTGACTGCTGGGACATGCAGCGATCGCAAGATCCGAGAATGGGGCAGTGTGTGTGCATCTGTGACCATCACTCCACTGACTTGTATGGGACTGCTGAGAACAGTCCTCAGCTGCCTCTGGCAGTCCCATGGAAGTAAATAGAACGACGGTCACACGTGCACACCCGATACACCATTCTGATGGGGTGATTCGTGGCCTCCACTCTTGTCATCGCTGTGGGTCCCAGTGGTTGGACCCCAGCAAGCTGTGGATAATACAGTAGGTATTGAATGGGGGGACCCCCTTTAGAGGGGCATTGCCATCTGATGGAGTGACGTTATATCGCTAGGATATTGCATCACTTTACAATCGGTAGGCCTCCGACCACTGAGAGGGAGTAGGTGGGACGCTGCGCTGCGTTCCTTCAATGCTTTGGCTGAGGCAGAACGGTGCAGGGGTTACGGTGCTAAACCAGCTCTGTGCGCCCTCTTGCTCTTCTGTGGGGGAATTTCAGAGGCTGGACCCCACGATATATGATATGATATGCCTCCCTTGATTAGATGGGGAGACCCTTTCAGTGTAATTTCCAAGATGTCTGCTTAGTGCCAGTCAATGGAAACCATCTTGTCCCAGACGACCCCGGTCCGCAGCTTGTAACTGTCACTTGTGATCAGGACACGGCTTTCAGCTGTAGAATTGCATTGTACACATTGATGGCGCATTATCTGCGGAGCCGTGACTGTACCCTGCTTCCCTCCTAGGATCTGGTCATGGACATCCTCAGAGTCCTTGGCACGCCAGACCTGGAAGTGCGCAAGAAAACCCTGCAGCTGGCGCTGGACCTGGTGTCTTCAAGAAATGTTGAGGAGGTGAGACCATGGCGCTGGGGGAGGGGCCCAGGTTTATATTTGGGGGTCAGTAGCTAACAGCCCATCTGATCATTGCAGCTGGTGATTGTTCTGAAGAAAGAGGTCATAAAGACCAACAACGTGACGGAGCACGAGGACACAGACAAGTACCGGCAGCTGCTCGTCCGGACTCTGCACTCCTGCAGCGTACGCTTCCCCGACATGGCCGCCAATGTCATCCCTGTGGTATGTACCGTCACACTTCTGCGCTTAATATGCCAATTCCTATAACCTGCCGTCCGATAATCCATCATCTCTGATCGTCCATAGGTCTATTAATGTGTGTCCCCCATCTTCTCTCTCCAGCTGATGGAGTTCCTTAGTGACAGTAATGAGGCGGCCGCCGCTGACGTCCTGGAGTTTGTGCGAGAAGCGGTTCAGAGGTTCGATAACCTGAGGACGCTGATCGTGGAGAAGATGCTGGAGGTTTTCCACGCCATTAAGTCCGTGAAGTGAGTACCAGTGGCGCGTGGTATCCTATCTTCCCCCGAGGGGGGATCCAGCACTCGTGTCAGTACATGGGGCAGGCAGATGATAGATCCCATATCTCTGGAGGACAGGAGGTTTATTACATTCATAGACGCCTCTTCGTCAGTCTGATTAGTCATACAATGTGATTGTGACCCACTGGATGCAGCCTGCAGTATAAAGTATGGCATGGCTACGTCCAGATCTCTCGTCATATTTGATCTCCTGATATAAAGTGGAGGCTTTCTGTTAAATATCATTTCATGTCCCTGAATGTAGCCACAACAACTAGAATGGAAATCCGCAGGCTTCATCCAAAAACCTGGATAATAATAATGTTGATATTGCAAAGAGACTTCGGCTTTGTAATTGAACACCTTAAAGGGGTTGTCCGGGCTTTTAATATTGACCCATCAGATCGGCAGCGGTCCGACACCCACGCTCCTGCCGATCAGCTGCGCGCCGTGTGCTCATGCCGGTCTGCATCCTGCTCACCACTGCTGTCTATGGCAAAGAGACAGAGAATAGGTCTTCAATATTAAAGCCCGGACC
Organism: Bufotes viridis; assembly: GCA_033119425.1. Taxonomy (NCBI): domain Eukaryota; kingdom Metazoa; phylum Chordata; class Amphibia; order Anura; family Bufonidae; genus Bufotes; species Bufotes viridis. The sequence continues at coordinate 7,847,196 of CM065598.1, read as the reverse complement.
CCCCTTTACAGGGGTTGTGCTACCCGGGGACACCCACAAATCCTGAGAACAGTTGTCCCGTTGCCTTATTCTGACGGAGCAGCAGATCGGTGGGGGGCCCAGCAATCAGACCTCCCCCAATCAGAAAGTTATGCCCTATCCTGTGACTAGGGGGTAACCTTGATACTTGGCACAGCCCCTTTAAGTAGGAAAAGTTTCCAGTCCCTTTTTCTCGTAATACTTAAAATGCTTTGATGGAATAGTTCTGGTGTAGGTGGGTTCTGTGTGTGCAGGGTCAACTTCCCCACCCCAACCCCAACCTTTTTTGCAGGAAATGTGACCCCTTGGTACTGGTCTTAGACTTCTGCAGCTTTTTAGGTCTGTCCATTCAAACAACCACTGTACACAGCACCGCTGCAGGGGAATGCAGTGTCATATGACATCTATAGAAGGCAAAGAATAGCCGTGTGGCTCGTGGTCACATTAAGTCCTTCAGAGCAAGGTCTCCTCCCTTTCATAGAGGGAACTCCCGTTCTGCCCGGACAGCTCAGCAGGGGTTTGACCTAGTAGGGAAACTACTTTAGCCTTATGTGCCCCGCTACCTCAGTGTCGCCATGTCAGCGGTGAGCGCTCTTCTCATGGTTTGTGCTCGGATTCGATCGATGTCCCATCAGGACGTTTTCGCATTGACCGTCAATCTTTTGCGGCCGTACCCGAGCGGCGGTGCTTGGTTTGACACTTCATGTCTTGTAGGATTTACCGGGGAGCGCTGTGGATTCTGGGAGAATACTGCAGCACAAAAGACGACATCCAGAGCGTAATGACGGAAGTGCGCCGGTCCCTAGGAGAGGTGAGTGAGGAGGAGGATGAAGGCTTCTCATCGGGGGTCATAATGACAGAGGAGTGAACACTTTCCTTCTCCCTCCTCTAGGTCCCAATTGTAGAGAATGAGATTAAAAAGGAATCCGGGGAACTGAAGCCGGAGGAGGAGGTGACTGTGGGCCCCAGTCAGAAGCTGGTGACCGAGATGGGCACGTACGCCACCCAGAGTGCACTCAGCAGCTCCCGACCCACCAAGAAGGAGGAGGAGAGGTCAGGGCAGACATTACCTATGTTTTATTTTAGCTAAAAAAAAACAAAAAAATGTCAGGACTCAGTTTAATTGCAGTCTGCATTATACTCCAGAGCTGCACTCTCAGTTCTGCTAGGTGTTATTGGAAACAGTCAGTAAGTATTTGCTCACTTCCAGCCTTGCACTTTTACTAATTCTACTCCTATCCGTCGCTGTTAGGCCGCCTCTCCGGGGATTTCTACTGGATGGAGATTTCTTTGTTGCTGCTTCGCTCGCCACCACCCTGACCAAGATCGCGCTGCGCTATGTGGCTTTGGTTCCAGACAAGAAGAAGCAGAATGTAAGTGTCAAATTCTCCTTGTATCGGGGCCATCTTATACTAGGAAAGGCTGGGGCCCCTTTTCTGCTGTGGATTTGCCGCAGACTTCACCTGAAAAGGCTAAAATCCAGACAAAAGCACCCCACAGCATTCCCTCGAGTCTGCCTCGATTGTCTACCCTTAATGTGCGCCGAAAAGCCGCAGTAATCCCACTGCCGTAAAATCTGTACACGTGGGCAGGACCGGAGAGCGCCTTCTGTCACAGACTAACCTGCAGGATGATGAGGGTGATGGGATTGTGTTTCTGTCATGAGGCAGTTGACGGAGAATCTTCTCTTGCACTTTAGTCCTTTGTGGCAGAGTCCATGCTTCTCATGGCGACCATCCTGCATCTGGGCAAGTCCTCTCTCCCCAAGAAGCCCATCACAGACGACGACGTGGACCGGATCTCGCTGTGTCTGAAGGTTCTGTCCGAGTGCTCCCCCCTGATGAATGAGATCTTCAACAAGGAATGCCGCCTGTCCCTGTCCCACATGCTGTCCGCCAAGCTGGAGGAGGAGAAGCTGTCTCAGAAGGTGACCCCCGACCCGCCGGACATGTCTTCTGCATGGACCAAGGTGACTGTGAATCTGTATACTGATCGTTGTGTTTATCATAAACCACATGTAGAAAGAATCTGAAAAACGAAACGTGACGGTTCAAGCCGACGACCACATCTCCTTCATGCAACTGACCGCCAAGAGTGAGATGGCATCAAAGGAGGATCAGTTCCAGCTAAGTCTCCTGGCGGCCATGGGAACGACACAGAGGAAAGAGGCGGCAGATCCACTGGCCTCCAAGCTGAACAAGGTAAAGACGGCGCTTATGTGAGACCGAGCCATATAGCCATGTATATAGGCAGTGATGTCATCAGCAGGGGGCAGGGCTGTGACAACCCCTCAGACATGATATACAGGCAGGTTGTCAGCAGTGATAGATGTGCCTGTAGTATAAGGGGTGAGGATCTCATGTCTGATCACATGTCATTATATCAGTGATGTCATCAGCAGGGGGCGGGGCTGTGACTACCTCTCAGACAGGATATAGGGGCAGGTTGTCAGCAGTGATAGTTGGTGACAGTATGGTGTCTTCTCTCTGCAGGTGACTCAGCTGACGGGGTTCTCGGATCCGGTGTACGCAGAGGCCTATGTGCACGTGAACCAGTATGACATCGTCCTGGATGTGTTGGTCGTCAATCAGACCAGCGACACCCTGCAGAACTGTACCCTGGAGCTCGCCACATTAGGTGAGGACACCATATCTGAAGATACTGTCTCCTTTTGTGTTTCAATTAGTGAACATTTTCAATATCTCCGATTGCTGTTAATTAATTGAGTGTATCAGTGCAGGTTAAGAGGTGTCAGCCAGGTGTGCAGGACAGGTTTATACTGCTGATGTGTTTTACTCACAGGATTAATGGGAATGATCCCATTCACTGACTGCAGGCAGAGATCTTGGAAATTATCAGAAATTAAGCATGTTGGGAACTTGCAGATCTTGTCCTAAGATTTATATACAGGGGAGGGATGAGACCTTTAATGTAATGAGATATTGATATGTAACACTACAGGTGGCAAGAGTGGCTCTAGTCCTTGGTATTGGGCAGCAGGTGGCAGCAGCTGTGGGCTGTAGTCCTTGGTATTGAGCAGCAGCTGTGGGCTGTAGTCCTTGGTATTGGGCAGCAGGTGGCAGCAGCTGTGGGCTGTAGTCCTTGGTATTGAGCAGCAGCTGTGGGCTGTAGTCCTTGGTATTGGGCAGCAGGTGGCAGCAGCTGTGGGCTGTAGTCCTTGGTATTGAGCAGCAGCTGTGGGCTGTAGTCCTTGGTATTGGGCAGCAGGTGGCAGCAGCTGTGGGCTGTAGTGCCTGGTATTGGGCAGCAGGTGGCAGCAGCTGTGGGCTGTAGTCCTTGGTATTGGGCAGCAGGTGGCAGCAGCTGTGGGCTGTAGTGCCTGGTATTGGGCAGCAGGTGGCAGCAGCTGTGGGCTGTAGTGCTTGGTATTGGGCAGCAGTGCCTGGTATTGGGCAGCAGGTGGCAGCAGCTGTGGGCTGTAGTGCCTGGTATTGGGCAGCAGCTGTGGGCTGTAGTGCTTGGTATTGGGCAGCAGTGCCTTGTATTGGGCAGCAGCTGTGGGCTGTAGTGCCTGGTATTGGGCAGCAGGTGGCAGCAGCTGTGGGCTGTAGTGCCTGGTATTGGGCAGCAGGTGGCAGCAGCTGTGGGCTGTAGTGCCTGGTATTGGGCAGCAGCTGTGGGCTGTAGTGCCTGGTATTGGGCAGCAGCTGTGGGCTGTAGTGCTTGGTATTGGGCAGCAGTGCCTTGTATTGGGCAGCAGCTGTGGGCTGTAGTGCCTGGTATTGGGCAGCAGCTGTGGGCTGTAGTGCTTGGTATTGGGCAGCAGTGCCTGGTATTGGGCAGCAGGTGGCAGCAGCTGTGGGCTGTAGTGCTTGGTATTGGGCAGCAGTGCCTGGTATTGGGCAGCAGGTGGCAGCAGCTGTGGGCTGCAGTGCTTGGTATTGGGCAGCAGGTGGCAGCAGTGTCCTGTACTTGGAATTTGGTCTGATGCATTTATATACGTGTGAGAGAAGGGGGGAGATTCCTTGATGGTCACATGACTCCATCATAAATCCAGTGTTTCGTGGTTTGTGACGCACGCCGATAAGCAGCGCCAGTTTGGAGCAGAGGTTTGGGGCTCACGGTTAAAAATGTTCTGATTACTTTTTTTTTTTTTCTCTCCGATTTTATTAATTTCAGGGGATCTGAAACTTGTTGAAAAGCCGTCGCCTCTCACCCTCGCCCCTCACGACTTCGCAAACATCAAAGCAAACGTGAAAGTCGCTTCAACTGAAAATGGAATTATATTCGGAAACATTGGTCAGTCCTGCATCCAATTTCTGATGTAAAACAAACGATCCACCAGGGGCTCCACTGAGCATGTCATCAGGCCACTCCCACTTTATTGAGGCCCCTCCCCTTCATTGATGTGCAGCAGTTCCCTGTGGTTCCTGTTCCCTGTAGTTTATATATCTTCAGCCCTCGTTGTGATGTAATCATGTCTCCATGTACTGACAGGACTGCAGTGTAAAGTATGGGGGAGTGATAGATCAGCCTAAAGTGGTTGAAGGGGGTGGAGTACGTATGTATGAGGATGTCGCGCTCAGGCGTCTGCAGTGACATGAGATTTATATCTGTGCAGTGTATGACGTGTCCGGAGCAGCAAGTGACAGGAACTGCGTGGTCCTCAGTGACATCCACATCGACATCATGGATTACATCCAGCCCGCCGGCTGTACGGACACGGAGTTCCGGCAGATGTGGGCGGAGTTCGAATGGGAAAACAAGGTGAGCACTGCCCTTCATTGTCTCTAAACTGGAGGTAATAGGTGCGACCCCCCGATGCTGACGTCCCTCTCCATGTCTCCATCCAGGTCACTGTCAACACCAACATCATAGATCTGAACGAATATCTGCAGCACATCCTGAAGTCCACAAACATGAAGTGTCTGACGCCAGAGAAGGTAAATTCCAAGCTGTACCAAATGCTGGTCCATCTGCAGTCTCCAAACCTGAAAGAAGAACTCCAGAGCTGCACTCACTATTCTGCTGGTGCAGTCCCTGTGTACATACATTACTTATCCTGTACTGATCCTGAGTTACATCCTGTATTATTCTCCAGAGCTGCACTCACTATTCTGCTGGTGCAGTCACTGTGTGCATACATTACTTATCCTGTACTGATCCTGAGTTACATCCTGTATTATACTCCAGAGCTGCACTCACTATTCTGCTGGTGGAGTCACTGTGTACATACATTACTTATCCTGTACTGATCCTGCGTTACATCCTGTATTATACTCCAGAGCTGCACTCACTATTCTGCTGGTGCAGTCACTGTGTACATACATTACTTATCCTGTACTGATCCGGAGTTACATCCTGTATTATACTCCAGAGCTGCACTCACTATTCTGCTGGTGCAGTCACTGTGTACATACATTACTTATCCTGTACTGATCCTGAGTTACATCCTGTATTATACTCCAGAGCTGCACTCACGATTCTGCTGGTGCAGTCACTGTGTGCATACATTACTTATCCTGTACTGATCCTGAGTTACATCCTGTATTATACTCCAGAGCTGCACTCACTATTCTGCTGGTGCAGTCACTGTGTACATACATTACTTATCCTGGACTGATCCTGAGTTACATCCTGTATTATACTCCAGAGCTGCACTCACTATTCTGCTGGTGCAGTCACTGTGTGCATACATTACTTATCCTGTACTGATCCTGAGTTACATCCTGTATTATACTCCAGAGCTGCACTCACTATTCTGCTGGTGCAGTCACTGTGTACATTACATTACTTATCCAGTACTGATCCTGAGTTACGTCCTGTATTATACTCCAGAGCTGCACTCACTATTCTGCTGGTGCAGTCACTGTGTACATACATTACTTATCCTGTACTGATCCTGAGTTTCATCCTGTATTATACTGCAGAGCTGCACTCACTATTCTGCTGGTGCAGTCCCTGTGTACATACATTACTTATCCTGTACTGATCCTGAGTTACATCCTGTATTATACTCCAGAGCTGCACTCACTATTCTGCTGGTGCAGTCCCTGTGTACATAGGTTCGGGGACACTGAGAACTGATGGCTTATGTCTTTATGGACTGCACCTTGAAGTTGATGTGACTTGTGGTCTCTTTCAGGCGCTGTCCGGTTACTGCGGCTTCATGGCCGCCAATCTGTACGCTCGCTCCATATTCGGTGAGGACGCTCTCGCCAATGTCAGCATAGAGAAGCCGATCCACCTTGGACCCGACGCTCCAGTGACCGGTCACATACGGATCAGAGCCAAGAGTCAGGTGAGCGGTTTGCCTTATGCATGAGGAGCGCAGGAGGCTGCGGCGAGCATCTAGTAATGTCTGGTCTGTCACTTGCAGGGCATGGCGCTGAGCCTCGGTGACAAGATCAACCTGTCTCAGAAGAAGTCCACTGTATAGAGAAGCCCCTCCCCCTTCCCGTGCTTTGTAGAGCCTAGCAGCGGATCGCTGATGTCATAGCGCGGGATCCAGTCCATCGATGACATTCTTACATCATTTCTTATTTCTTCTGTCCATGGCGTTGTCTCGTCCGCACTTCTAACAATAAATGTCTCTTTTGATTATTCTGTCGGGGTTTCTTCCTGTGCTGAGTGCTGCTGCTTGTTCAGGGTCTGCGCGTTCGATAATCAAAGTCTCTGGGAGATGAGCAGCATGGCTGCCATTCTGATGATCACCCAGCTTTCCTGAAGTCCTGAACATCGGTCTGAATGGCCATTACTCCCGTTCAGCCGGGTGATGGCGACTTCTTGGTGCATTGTTCTCTGTATTCTCATTGAAAAACAGCAGCAGGCGGAATGTTCTGCACATTTGGAAGCTGAAAACCCAATCCTGACAATACTTCTCAGACAGTAACTACTATAATACTGCCTCCTATGTACAGGAATATAACTACTATAATACTGCTCCTATGTACAAGAATATAACTACTATAATACCGCTCCTATGTACAAGAATATAACTACTATAATACCGCTCCTATGTACAAGAATATAACTACTATAATACTGCTCCTATGTACAGGAATATAACTACTATAATACTGCTCCTATGTACAGGAATATAACTACTATAATACTGCTCCTATGTACAGGAATATAACTACTATAATACTGCTCCTATGTACAGGAATATAACTACTATAATACTGCTCCTATGTACAAGAATATAACTACTATAATACTGCTCTCTATGTACAAGAATATAACTACTATAATACTGCTCCTATGTACAGGAATATAACTACTATAATACCGCTCCTATGTACAAGAATATAACTACTATAATACCGCTCCTATGTACAAGAAAATAACTACTATAATACTGCTCCTATGTACAGGAATATAACTACTATAATACTGCTCCTATGTACAGGAATATAACTACTATAATACTGCTCCTATGTACAGGAATATAACTACTATAATACTGCTCCTATGTACAGGAATATAACTACTATAATACTGCTCCTATGTACAGAAATATAACTACTATAATACTGCTCCTATGTACAAGAATATAACTACTATAATACTGCTCCTATGTACAGGAATATAACTACTATAATACTGCTCCTATGTACAAGAATATAACTACTATAATACTGCTCCTATGTACAAGAATATAACTACTATAATACTGCTCCTATGTACAGGAATATAACTACTATAATACTGCCCCTATGTACAAGAATATAACTACTATAATACTGCCTCCTATGTACAGGAATATAACTACTATAATACTGCTCCTATGTACAGGAATATAACTACTATAATACTGCCTCCTATGTACAAAAATATAACTACTATAATACTGCTCCTATGTACAGGAATATAACTACTATAATACTGCTCCTATGTACAAGAATATAACTACTATAATACTGCCTCCTATGTACAGGAATATAACTACTATAATACTGCCTCCTATGTACAGGAATATAACTACTATAATACTGCCTCCTATGTACAAGAATATAACTACTATAATACTGCTCCTATGTACAAGAATATATCTACTATAATACTGCTCCTGTGTACAAGAATATAACTACTATAATACTGCTCCTATGTACAAGAATATAACTACTATAATACTGCTCCTATGTACAAGAATATGACTACTATAATACTGCTCCTATGTACAAGAATATGACTACTATAATACTGCTCCTATGTACAAGAATATAACTAATATAATACTGCTCCTATGTACAAGAATATAACTACTATAATACTGCTCCTATGTACAGGAATATAACTACTATAATACTGCCTCCTATGTACAAGAATATAACTACTATAATACTGCCCCTATGTACAAGAATATAACTACTATAATACTGCCTCCTATGTACAGGAATATAACTACTATAATACTGCCTCCTATGTACAGGAATATAACTACTATAATACTGCTCCTATGTACAAGAATATAACTACTATAATACTGCCTCCTATGTACAGGAATATAACTACTATAATACTGCTCCTATGTACAAGAATATAACTACTATAATACTGCTCCTATGTACAAGAACATAACTACTATAATACTGCCCCCCTTGTACCAGAATATAACTACTATAATACTGCCCCTATGTACAGGAATATAACTACTATAATACTGCCTTCTATGTACAAGAATATAACTACTATAATACTGCCCCTATGTACAAAAATATAACTACTATAATACTGCCCCTATGTACAAGAATATAACTACTATAATACTGCCTCCTATGTACAAGAATATAACTACTATAATACTGCCTCCTATGTACAAGAATATAACTACTATAATACTGCTCCTATGTACAAGAATATAACTACTATAATACTGCTCCTATGTACAAGAATATAACTACTATAATACTGCTCCTATGTACAGGAATATAACTACTATAATACTGCCTTCTATGTACAAGAATATAACTACTATAATACTGATCCTATGTACAAGAATATAACTACTATAATACTGCCCCTATGTACAAGAATATAACTACTATAATACTGCCTCCTATGTACAAGAATATAACTACTATAATACTGCCTCCTATGTACAAGAATATAACTACTATAATACTGCTCCTATGTACAAGAATATAACTACTATAATACTGCTCCTATGTACAAGAATATGACTACTATAATACTGCTCCTATGTACAAGAATATAACTAATATAATACTGCTCCTATGTACAAGAATATAACTACTATAATACTGCTCCTATGTACAAGAATATAACTACTATAATACTGCTCCTATGTACAAGAATATAACTACTATAATACTGCTCCTATGTATAGGAATATACCTGCTATAATACTGCCCCTATGTACAGGAATATAACTACTATAATACTGCCTCCTATGTACAGGAATATAACTACTATAATACTGCCTCCTATGTACAAGAATATAACTACTATAATACTGCTCCTATGTACAAGAATATAACTACTATAATACTGCTCCTATGTACAAGAATATAACTACTATAATACTGCTCCTATGTACAGGAATATAACTACAATAATACTGCCTCCTATGTACAAGAATATAACTACTATAATACTTCTATGTACAAGAATATAACTACTATAATACTGCCTCCTATGTACAAGAATATAACTACTATAATACTGCCCCTATGTACAGGAATATAACTACTATAATACTGCTCCTATGTACAGGAATATAACTACTATAATACTGCTCCTATGTACAGGAATATAACTCCTATAATACTGCTCCTATGTACACGAATATAACTACTATAATACTGCCTCCTATGTACAAGAATATAACTACTATAATACTGCCCCTATGTACAAGAATATAACTACTATAATACTGCCTCCTATGTACAAGAATATAACTACTATAATACTGCTCCTATGTACACGAATATAACTACTATAATACTGCCTCCTATGTACAAGAATATAACTACTATAATATTGCTCCTATGTACAGGAATATAACTACTATAATACTGCTCCTATGTACAGGAATATAACTGCTATAATACTGCCTCCTATGTACAAGAATATAACTACTATAATACTGCCTCCTATGTACAAGAATATAACTACTATAATACTGCTCCTATGTACAGGAATATAACTACTATAATATTGCTCCTATGTACAGGAATATAACTACTATAATATTGCTCCTATGTACAGGAATATAACTACTATAATACTGCTCCTATGTACAGGAATATAACTCCTATAATACTGCTCCTATATACAAGAATATAACTACTATAATACTGCTCCTATGTACAAGAATATAACTACTATAATACTGCTCCTATGTACAAGAATATAACTACTATAATACTGCTCCTATGTACAGGAATATAACTCCTATAATACTGCCTCCTATGTACAAGAATATAACTACTATAATACTGCTCCTATGTACAAGAATATAACTACTATAATACTGCCTCGTATGGACGGGATGTTGATCCGCAGTGTTACATTCTCCTGTTGGATCACACATAGTGCTGCCTGCTCTGTGTGGAGCTGCGTGGTGTTGGTCACATGATCTGGCACGTGGCGTCCTCGCTCTCAGTGGCCATATTGTTCGGGGTGACTGACACTTTCCTCCTATTGTTTAGATCCACAAACAGTTTGTCTTGGCCGCACTGTATCTGGTGCCGGCCGCAGGGAGTTGTAGTGCGGGGAGAATGGGGGCATTCAGCGCAGAGAACAGTGCCCGTCTCATCATCTCCCCTGTGTCTTCAGTGCCCGAGGGCAGATCATATATCATATTGGCAAAAGTCTCAGGATGACACAATGATCTCTAGCTGATGGAGAACGCTCTAATCCTCTAGAGCTGTGTAGGGAGCGCTCTAATCCTCTAGAGTAGTTTGGAGAGCGATCTAATCCACAGTGCCCCACACCACAGTCTTGTGCCGTCTACTACAAGTTGATAAACTGCGTTTTGCAGGTTACAGAGAGCGGTGCACAAAGCGGTGCAGCAACCTGAGAGTGTCAGCTCTTGGGCCCACTGCCTGGATAGACAGTGCTCGCCATAGACTCATCGGGTGACCTAGCCGCTGAGGCCGTGATGCAGCCATTGCTGGCCCAACACTGTAGAGAGGAAGCGCCAAAAATAGAATGTTTCTATGGAAACAGGACAAAGTGATTTTACCTAAAATGTCAAAAATACCAGAGAAAACAGAGATGACATTTTCCTGCGTTCATGATGTCCTGCTTCCTCAGATTCTGCAGCCTCCACTCTGTAACGTGTTAAAGGGGTCCCCCAGCTTTCTGCAGAGATATATATACATGTGAGGGAGAATTCGCCATCCTGTATCATGGCAAGTCATTACCTGCTTTCCGGGGTTCTGCCTGTGGACGCTGCGCTGGTACTGCACGGAACTGTGACGTCCCGCAGTTTGATATTCTACCACTAGATGGCGGGAGCATCTCCTCTCCAACACTACAGGCTGTTGATGCAGCAAGTTTAGCACTGGGACGACGTCCGATACGTAAGGACTTCAGCCATGAGCCGAGCATGCATGCTTATTTCAGTAAGGGGAGGCCATTACCCGGCTGTCCCCTCCTGCGCCTCTGTCGCCCCCTGAGTGGCTTATTGGATCCCCCAGAATCAGGCATTTAGAAATGAAACATGAAGAATCTGCGGTCAGGCTGCTCGCAAATACGTAAGACTGCTGAACTCGTAACAGATGATGGGTGGAGTTATACACAAGTCGGAACAATATTCGTTATAACAGCATTTGTAACACCCGAGAGTACCACTCCTGCACCCTGCTACTGTCTTTAATGGGCTAAGACAGTGTCGCCTGATGTGTTTTTGTCCAGGTCCTCCACAATGTGCATTCCTAATTTTGTTATGCAATGTGCCTGGTTCACCAGCAGGTGGCAGCAAACAGGGCAGAGCTATAGTTAGAATGGAACTCACCATTCCATTCTCCCCCCCTTTGGTCGGAAGTCGGCCAGCGTGCTTGCTACCAGAAGGAGGTGGGCAGCAGTTCTGGTGGAGACTCCATGTTGGAGCTGCCAGGATTCTAACCTATTCCTTGGCTGAAGATAAGTCCGACTACAAGAGTGAAGTGCAGCCTAAGGCCTAATTCACACATCCGCAAAATGGATCCGCATCCCTTCCGCAATTTTGCGAAAGGGTTGCAGACCCATTCATTTCATAGGGGCAGGAATGGATGTGGACAGCACACTATGTGATGTCCGCATCCGTGTTTCCGTTTCTGCAAAAAAATAGAACATGTCCTATTCTTGTCCGCAATTGCGGACAAGAAAAGGCATTCTTTCTATAGTGCCAGCAATGTGCGGTCCGCAAAATGCGGAATGCACATTGCAGCCGTCCGTGTTTTGCGGATCCGTGTTTCCGCAAAACACACTATGGACGTGTGAATAAGGCCTAAAGAAGAAGCCAAGTTACCCAGCCAGCCTGTCAGTACAGCAGAGGGAGAGAAGGATGTAGCAGAGCTGAGTTTGCCTGCCAGTCTAAGGCTAAAGCCTGCTGGAACCAAGACAAAGCCTGAAACAGTTTGAAGAAGTAAAGCTGCCTCTGAACTTCATCTCAAGGTCTGGACTTAAGTTATTCTTTCCAATCCCTCAATTATTCCCCCTATTATTTGCTTCAGAGCCAAAGCCTGGGGTCCAGCCGTGTCCAGGTAGTAGCACCGTGACACATAAAGAGATATTTAGGCCGCACCACACCACTCGTCATTCCTACTACACCGGGGACGCCATATTGGAGGGAGGCGCCCGTTACACATTGACATAATGTATGCAAATAGGATCCAGACGGGGATCTGGGTGGGTGGGGGTCCGGCGCTGTGGCGTGTGCTGCGCGGAGTCACTGGGCTGCAGCTAATGGAGTCCGTATAAGGCCTCTTTCACACTTGCGTTCTGAGGATCCGGCAGGCACTTCTGTCCCATCGGATCCGTCAGAACACAAGTCGCCTGAAGCATTAGAAGTCTCAGGATCCTGATCAGTCTTCTAATGCTTTCAGGTTACTATGGCAGCCAGGACGCTATTAAAGTCCTGGTTGCCATAGTAGTAGTGGGGAGCGGGTATACTTACAGTCCGTGCGGCTCCCGGGGCGCTCCAGAGTGATGCCAGAGCGCCCCACGCCCCGTGATCCATGCGCGTGGGGCGCCCTGATGTCACTCTGGAGCTCCCAGGGAGCCGCATGGACGGTAAGTATACTGCTCCCCCGCTCCCCACTATATTTTACCATGGCAACCAGGACTTTAGCGTCCTGGCTGCCATGGTAACCATTGAGAAAAAGCTAAATGTCGGATCCGGCGATTCACCGAAACGACGTTTAGCTTAAGACCGGATCCGGATTAATGCCTTTCAATGGGCATTAATTCCGGATCCGGCCTTGCGGCAAGTGTTCAGGATTTTTGGCCGGAGCAAAAAGCGCAGCATGCTGCGGTATTTTCTCCGGCCAAAAAACGTTCCGGTCCTGAACTGAAGACGTCCTGATGCATCCTGAACGGATTTCTGTCCAATCAGAATGCATGGGGATAATCCTGATCAGGATTTTTCCGGCATAGAGACCCGAGGACAGATCTGTATGCCGGAAAACAAAAACACCAGTGTGAAAGAGCTCTAATGCGGCTTCTCCAGAATGGACAAGAGTCACAGAAGAACTGGAGGATGGAGTCATGAGTGTGAACACGGACAGATGGAGGCAAGAGCGAAAGACGGCAACGACCCTGAGCCTGGGTACAGTCTGGATTAGGCTACGTTCACACTTGCGTTATTCTTTTCCGGCATACAGTTCTGTCCTCGGGGCTCTATGCCGGAAAAGAACTGATCAGGCCGATCCCCGTGCAATCTGAATAGATAGAAATCCGTTCAGTTTGCATCAGTATGCCGTCCGTTCAGTCACTGTCAGGCGCTTTCAGCAGACATAATACCGCAGATTGCTGCGGTATTATGTCCGTCCAAAATGCCTGATCAGTCGCTGGAATGCCGGATCCAGCATTAATTTACATTGACTTGTATTAGTGCCGAAACAACTGAAGGACGGATCCGGGAAAACTGAAAAAGACTGCAGGACGGATCCGTCCATCCGCATGACAAGCAGAGAGACGGATCCGATCTTGCAATGCATTTGTAGACGGATCCGCACCCGGATCTGTCTACAAATGCTGTAAGTTGTCAAAATGAACGGCGGATCCGGCAGGCAGCTCCAACGACGGAACTGCCCGCGGATCACACGAACGCAAGTGTAAAAGTACCCTCAGGCTACATGCACACAACAGTTGTTTTTCTCGGCTTCCGTTTCAGTTTTTTTTGCGGATAGGATAGGAAACCATTCATTTCAATGGGTCAGCAAGAAAATGCTGACAGTTCATCCGTTTGTGTTCCGCGTCCGTTGTCCGTGTTTCCCTTCAGCAAAAAAAGTACTGCATGTCCTACTTTTTTCTAATTTGCGGACAAGGATAGGCATTTATTACAAGGGATCTGTGAAAACAAAGGAATCCTCCAAAAAACACTGATGGACCATCCGCTTTTTTTGCGAATCCTGAGTTACATCCTGTATTATACTTTAGAGCTGCACTCACTGTTCTGCTGAGGATGGGGGTGGTCTCCTTATAGTGGGGAGGGGTCTCCTGTCAGTGGAGTGTGGGGGGATTCACCTGAGGAGGGGGGTGGTCTTCTGTCAGTGGACTGTGGGGGGAATTCACCTGAGGAGGGGGGTGGTCTCCTGTCACTGGAGTGGGGGGGGGGATTCACCTGAGGAGGGGGTGGTCTCCTGTCACTGGACTGTGGGGGGCATTTACCTGAGGAGGGGGGTGGTCTCCTGTCAGTGGAGTGTGGGGGGGGGGGGATTCACCTGAGGAGGGGGTGGTCTCCTGTCACTGGAGTTGGGGGGGGGGGGGGTCACTGTGCTAGGTCTGTAGCTGTAAGGTAGGTCACCTGTAGGTCGCAGCTGGTTACCCGTGATGCTTTGCCGCAGGCTGCGGTTGCCGGGCGGTGAGGTAACAGCTGGTCACGTGACTGCTCGTAGTCGAGGTATTAGGGCTGGGCGAACGGAGCAGAGCCGGGAAATCAATAACAGAGCAGAGCCCCGCCCCCCTTATTAATATACCGCTCATTAACATAATCAGACGAGCGCGACCTCAGCTTGTGACGCAGAACTGAAGAAGGCGGAGCGGCTCCTCCCTCTATTGATGAATATTCAAAGTATCCGGCTAAGGCCCAGCCTAATTGCCGACATATGCAGATATAGAATTACCATGGCTCCGCCCTGTCTCTGAATATGCAGGCGCTTCATTAGCGTAGTCCCCGCCCCCGGAGCGGCAGTGCTGGCTCGCGGCCCCTCAGACGGCCATTTGTTTCGCGGCTCAGGGACCCCCGCCCCGGGCATGGCCGGTTGGAAGGACGGCTCGGTGCAGGACAAGTACCGGCTGGTGGTGGTGGGAGGCGGCGGAGTGGGCAAGTCTGCGCTCACCATCCAGTTCATTCAGGTGGGTACCTGTAGGGCCACTGTGCTGGAATGTGGGGGCCACACTGTACCGGGGCCGCCTTTCTGTCAGCTCCCTGTAGTGTGTGCTGGGGCCCTGTCTGTAAGCGGCAGACGAGTGGCTCCACTGCTGGTGATGTGGGGCCCCTAATGTCCCGAGTGTTGGGGTCACTCCGGGGCAGGTACCTGATGGGGGTTATCCTAGGATATTGGGGGTGGATCTGGAGGCTGTTAGTGCCCTCTCCAGCTGTTGTGGAACTACAAGTCCCAGCATGCTCTGACGGGAGGATCAGCCTGAGGACCCCGGGTCACAGACGTCACTGACCGCGGAGGTCCGGTGTGGTGGTATCGGCTGTGCGACCAGGTCACACGACCTATCGCCTAATCACAGAATTTACGGTGATTTTTAGGAAATATTTCCCGGTCGCACACGTCAGGGGGTGCGGCCAGGCAATCGTTCCGCCGTTAATTACACAAACGTGGTGGTTCGTAGTCGGAAACGCCCTGGACGTGGCGTCAGTGGCCAGAGTGCCGCCTCCGCGGAGCCACGCTGGGGGTTGTAGTTCTATAAACATCGACTCTGGCCCCTCAAATCCGGTCATGTGACTTACAGTTCTGTCTGTCTGGGAAAGATGAGGGGACAACCAATATGATCGCTGCTTGCTGTCAGTGAATAGGAACATTCTTGTTTACATCCAGAGATACTTCGCAGCTGAGGGTTTGTTACAGTTGTATCCAGGCTCATCTCTGGGAGGCAGATCCCTCAACGCCCGAATCTCCCCCCTGACAGTTTGTTACAATGTATCAGTCTGGAGTTCTGGAAGTTTGCGGATTGTCTAGACTGCATACACTGTAACGAAAGCTCAGCTGTGAGGAGCGTCGGGCTGAACTCACACACTCTGATTCTAATCTCTGGACCGGCTGCCGCCTTAACGACCCGACCTCACATTTAGGGCTCTAGGACGCCATGAGCTGGGGCTCATTACACCTGCGGCTGGTGCCGGACACGCGTTTCGGTCCTAGCCTCTGGATGGAAATAATGTTCATGAAAACAAGTAATGCAGCCTGAGAGGGATTTATCCTGGTCGGCAGATATTTGGCACGTAATAATTTTTTTGTGCAAAAACCTGTGACTTTTTGCCTCAAGGCACGTCTTAAGGAAACAGGCGGGGTTTAGCAGAAGGGGCGGGGCTTCATCCGCCAAAACAACAGAAAATTGTGGTAAATTTTAGCTGAAATCTTTACCAGCTCTTAGATTTGTGGAGTCAGGAGATGAGCCACATTTATTACGAGGTCGGTGCCCCTGTAAATTGGCCCATTCACGTCAGTTTGTGTCCGGTGCCCTCGGTCCTGCGGCGGCGGTCGGCACCTGGAGCCCTCGGTCCTGCGGCGGCGGTCGGCACCTGGAGCCCTCGGTCCTGCAGCGGCGGTCGGCACCTGGAGCCCTCGGTCCTGCAGCGGCGGTCGGCACCTGGAGCCCTCGGTCCTGCAGCGGCGGTCGGCACCTGGAGCCCTCGGTCCTGCAGCGGCGGTCGGCACCTGGAGCCCTCGGTCCTGCAGCGGCGGTCGGCACCTGGAGCCCTCGGTCCTGCAGCGGCGGTCGGCACCTGGAGCCCTCGGTCCTTCCGAATAGGAACATTGTTTACATCCACGGACCAAAAATCGGAAGACTAGGGATGCCAACCTTACAGGCGGTGTATGTAGCGGTCTGTGTGCAGGAGGGGGCGTCATCCCATATTATTCCGTCGCTGCAGGTGGTCGCCCTCTTTACTGGCCCGTTTTAGCGGTGCTAGAAGATGACAGCGGCTCGGTGTCGCCTCTGATACCCAGGAAACTGCGAAAGGCAACTCCCTGGACCGCTTGGCACACGTCCTGCAGTCACTGGTTGCTGTCAGTGAATAGGTCCATTCCTATTTACAGCCACACTTCTGCTCACACAGCTGAGGGTTTGTTACAGTTTATCTGTGTGGACCGCTGTCCTGACAGTTTGTTACAATGTATCATTGGAGTCCAGGAGGGTTAGGTCACAGATACACTGTGACAGACCCTCAGTCTCTGGATGTAAATAGGCATTTTCCCATTCACTGACATGAAGTGAGCAGTGAGAAAGCTGCAGAAATTCTCATTATATTATGGTGCCGGCCCTTTAAGATCCGTCCCATAATCCGGTGTGCGGGTGATGTCCGCAGGGTATGCGGTGAGGGAGGGTTACCCGGGCAGCGTGTGACGCCATGCTTTGCGGTCGGACGCAGCTGTTGTCGTTCAGGCCTCTTGCTGCAGCTGTCATTTGCTGACCTGTTGCCCCCCCTCCCCCGCTGCCGCCATCTTGTCCTGTCATTTTTAGCTTTTTACGTATGTTACCCCTGCGTAATGTACTTATACTCCGCTCACACCCAGAGCTGCATTCACACATCTGCTGTTACATCATGTATTATAGTCCGCTCACTCCCAGAGCTGCATTCACACATCTGCTATTAATTCACACATCTGCTGTTACATCATGTTTTATACTCCGCTCACACCCAGAGCTGCATTCACACATCTGCTATTAATTCACACATCTGCTGTTACATCATGTTTTATACTCCGCTCACACCCAGAGCTGCATTCACACATCTGCTATTAATTCACACATCTGCTGTTACATCATGTTTTATACTCCGCTCACACCCAGAGCTGCATTCACACATCTGCTGTTACATCATGTTTTATACTCCGCTCACACCCAGAGCTGCATTCACACATCTGCTGTTACATCATGTTTTATACTCCGCTCACACCCAGAGCTGCATTCACACATCTGCTGTTACACCATGTTTTATACTCCGCTCACACCCAGAGCTGCATTCACACATCTGCTGTTACATCATGTTTTATACTCTGCTCACACCCAGAGCTGCATTCACACATCTGCTGTTACACCATGTTTTATACTCTGCTCACACCCAGAGCTGCATTCACACATCTGCTGTTACATCATGTATTATACTCCGCTTACACCCAGAGCTGCATTCACACATCTGCTGTTACATCATGTATTATACTCCGCTTACACCCAGAGCTGCATTCACACATCTGCTGTTACATCATGTATTATACTCCGCTTACACCCAGAGCTGCATTCACACATCTGCTGTTACATCATGTATTATACTCCGCTCACTCCCAGAGCTGCATTCACACATCTGCTGTTACATCATGTATTATACTCCGCTTACACCCAGAGCTGCATTCACACATC